>JAMKCH010007330.1:0-49199 GCA_023653785.1 Ophioderma brevispina | reverse complement strand
AATTTAGGCGACGTTAACTTTTATGTGTTTAGGTCAAGGTTTTCATTTCCAAATATTTTATCCAACGTGCTTTAGGGTTAGAGTGTTATTGAGTGTATGTCATAAAAAAAAATAATTTGTCTCCTGTAAAATGTAAAGGGGTACATATGGAACTCTTTTCCGCGACATTTTAGTCGGCCACGGTTAAAAATACATTGAAAAAAATGTGGGGTAAAATGCAATTTGAAACCTGTATACGAGCGTAACGCCGAGATATTTTGGCCAGATACTTTTTTGTGACATATAATTGATTTTCCCTCTTGTACACTATGTCTTTGGAATTTGACAGATCTGCTTATATGTGAAATTCATGACGTCATTCTGGCATAATGCTAGGCATGCTGGTACTATTTTTTTAATCAAAGATTAGGAACATATGTCTGCTGGTACTTCCCTCCGAATTGGGTGGTTGCCACCCCCACCCATAACTTTGAGATCACCAATACCTATACTTTGGAACGTGTTTGTTTGTTTCTTCGTAAACTGTATATTTACATTTACATTAGGTCATTTGACACCAGAAAAGGGATTTTAGTAAGCTGAAAAATGTCCTGAAACCTGTCCAGAATCCTGACTGTAGAACAAAGGAATTCACCCCTTTCTTCCTTGGCAATTAAAGGGTAATTTCGTAATCTATTCACCAACAGGGGCATTTCACTGATTTCTCGGTCAATAATAATAATATAATAATAAATAATAATAATAATAGCAATTATAAAGCGCCATCTATCTAGGCAACCTATTCCGAGGCGCTGAACAAAGAGTTACAAAAACAAGTAAACAGAAGAAAACAATAATTCAACATGAACATGTAACCTGAAGGAGGAGCAAAAACATACAAAATAATGGATCTTGAACAAACTTACATTAGAGAGTCAAATAGCAATAATTGAAAATGCAATAATTTAAACATTAAAGGCAGATTAAAACAAATATGTCTTAAGACTGTTCTTAAATTCATTAACTGAAACACAACAGCGAATGTTTATAGGAAGTGAGTTCCACAATTTTGGTGCACACGAAGAAAAAGCTCTACCACCAAATGATGATAAGGTTCTGGGTACTGACAAGAGAAGTTTATCTGGCGATCTGAGAGTCCGGGTTGGCAAGTATGGCGTAAGAAGATCATTAATGTAAGATGGTGCAAGTCCATTTAGTGCTTTCCATGTTAGCAGCAGAATCTCGAATTGGATCCGTTGTCGAATGGGTAGCCAATGAAGTTGCATAAGAGTTGGAGTTATGTGATCATATTTGCGAGTTTTTGAGAGAACACGAGCGGCTGCATTTTGTGTTCGCTGAAGTTTATCAAGAAGGTTGTTAGAAATTCCATACAAAAGAGCATTTCCATTGTCAAGTCGGGAGGTGATAAGGGCATGAACAAGAATTGAGGCAGTGTCGTCAGACAACATTTTTCTGATTGAGCTGATGTTACGAATTTGCAATACTGGAGAAGTAATTCACTAGTTTGTCCTCGAGTTCTCCACCCGCTTCACCCCTTCTTACATGGGCAGTTCACGGGTTTCCCGGCTTTTTCATTACATGGGTGGCTTAAGAACAATAATGGAGTGAAACCAGCATGAAATGGGTGAACCCTCTATTTCACCTTTATTTTTTTTTTCAGAATGACCGGTGGGTACCCACTCTCCTTCGGTAGACAAGGTTTATTATTAAACATGGTAAAAAGCTCAGTTTGGATAAAATATGCACTGCCTGCGAATTTAATTAAAATGCAGTGCCATATCCACAAGCAATGAGATTAAGTAAATATTATTTACGGAAAGGTATATACAGAGTGATACACTCTTAATAAAACCACCACGGCTTGTCCGTTGTGTTTGCTTTGAAATGGAATGCAAACAGAAGCTGTTAAGCGCTAAACTAATATTGAAGATTAAATTGAGGACTTTTCATTTCATTTCACTTTATTTAGGAACTACCAAGGATAAAAACACACAAAAGGTACACCTAAAAGCGCACTTAATTCCATTGCGGTCCTTGAGTCAAGAAAGTGAGGGCCTAAGAGGATTGCACTATTACTATAGCAAATACATAAAATAGCAGCCCAGCTGCAATGCATAATAAGTTAAAAATTACATATTACATACAAAAAAAATAAACAGCACATAAGCCAAATATAAGAGAAGGCTAGCACACAATTAGTGAATGAACATGTCTTCCTCATCAGTTTTGAGCTTTAAGAGGAAGTGATTTTTTACCTTAATCTTAAACCTGTTTTTGGTATGCTCAGATTGCACTACTTAAGGAAGAGAATTCCACAATGAGATGGCTGTGTAAAGGAAGGTCTTGTGACCATGAGACCCCAAACGAGGTTTGTAAATGGCCAACTTCCCAGCACGGGTGTAATGATTGTGAATTTTGTTGACAGTAACAATGTCACTGACCATGTAACTTGGAAACTCGCCATTCAAAATTCTAAAAATATGGCCAACCATGACGAGTGATAGTAACTATGATGGCAAAACTATTACATACTAATACCAATATGGCTATTAAATCTAACTTAGTGTATATTCAAGCTTTTTTTCTTCTACATACGCTGTACATTGACCACCCAGTGTCAGAACGAAGTACATTCATCTCAAAAATATTTGTGTCAATTCTTTTTCTTGATCAACGGAGGTATACACATACACCTAATGCTCAAAAATGGGCAAAGAAAACAATGTTAGTCATATTTAACAGTGCCTATTTTGCAATAGCTACATTAGGTCCGGAGATTGCATGTTTACAATCTATGCGAATGAATGGTAACATTCTTATTTACAAGTCGGTTTACGATGATCTGATTAATTGTATATAGTTAAATTAAATATTACATACTGTTGCCATAAAGTTGGAATAAAACTATTTTACCACTTCTTCTGGAATGATTCTTATAGCGTGATTTCTTTACGATATCTAGGGTGTTTAGCGCACCAGTTTCATCAGAACATATCACCATGAACTTAGTCCACAATTAGCCTGAAAGGAAAAAGGGGGTATTTGAACAGCAGATTTAAGGATTTTGTTACAATTTGTTTCACATCAGTCAGTTTTACAGATAACACATTTTGGGCGATTTCATGCATCGACATTTTCAATATTATATTCATATATTCATATAAAGCTCAGAAGTACAGATACGCTCCTGAATTAACATCCATGGGAAAGACAGGGGAGAATGGACTAACCTATATCGCATAGGACAGGGTGATAGAAAGATGCAACCACCATGGCATCCCCATATGAAATGGTATTTAAATGCAACTAAATAAGTCTCGTGGTGAATCGTGCTGGCAAAATGTGTGAGATAAAATGGATGCATTCATGTATTTCAATAGTATATTACAGGATTGTATCAAAGATGCATTGGAATTGCTTGCTGACAGACCGCGATCTCGATGCCAATTCAACCGTAACGTTTCTGACATAATCGTAATACACATTCTTCACACACTATTTTGAAAAAAAAAATAAGAAATTGCTGAAAGGAAGAAGATATGAAACGTTTTTGTACCCAACGTGAGGGATGGTCGAATTAAAAGCATGGCGCTCCTACCAATTTAGCTAACAAAGCAAGCAGTGGTAGATGAGCGATAAATTTAATGTTATAGGTATTAAAACAGAATTTCAAAATTTATAGGAAACAGATGTCCGTAAGGAAAATACGGAGGGTTTGGCACTCCTTCAGGAGTTTGTTAAAAAAAATGGCTCCGGAAGACGAGTTAATATACGAACCATGTGTCCAAAATGGATTTATGGTTTTTTTACTAGCAGTAAGGCCCTCTATAAATCTACATGTATTATTGTGACGTATAAGCATTAAAATGCGCCATTCCAAAAGTGTTGTTGGCCAATCATTAACACGTAACCTGTTTTAGAAGGACGGCAAGTGATAAACAAACAAGCACTGGAGAGGAAAAGGAAATGACAAATATGTCCCTATCGACTGTTTTCTAAACTTTTAAACGACAAAACACGATAGACATTGAATTTTAAAATGTATTTTAAGGGACGGTCGTTGAGATGACCAGCAGCATTAGTGACTCCACCATTGGGCGATTATGAAATAACAGCTCCCGAAGGTCAGGTATTGAACGTGTCACCCATACGTATGAGAGTCGTCTCGTACACTGAGATGCCCGAAAGTTTATGCTTAATAATAGCGTGGCGAATGGACCAGTTGAGACCATTAAAGAACCATTGGAAGAAGGTGATGATGAATAAGAAGCAGGGTGATAGCAATAAATTGAGCCAAGCCCAACATGATGGGACTCACCACGCATTTGAAGGATAATACACAGATATCGTGTCTCCTACATTCTACAGGGATGGGCACTACTCCAACACAATCCGGTAGTTTGCACATTCAATACCTCACTGCAGGCACCCTGGGGAAATGGTGGGTCATTCAGATTTTTCCCTACCCAAATCCCCACTTTGTGGTTCCACATGAATTAAGTAATTGTCAAATGATATATTACGCTCCTTTTAACAGAATCAAGAGTACCCTTAAGTGAGGGATGGGGTGCCCCCACCCCCCGGAGATGAGGATACCAACACGCCTAATGATATATGAAGTTAAGTCAGGAATAGCACAGGACACTTGATTTTGGTACAAATCAATAGGTATGATCTCTCCTCGTAACGTTGATACCAAAATGTGTGCCAACATTGCCTAGTATTACGTCAGGATGAAAATCATTAAGTTTGAATGCCAACATAAACTGGTCCAATTCCATAGACACACGGTGTTGAATAGGCGAAAATTCATAGGAATTTTAGGAAAGTTAGGATTTTCATGTGTATTTTGCTCTAATGATTGGAAATCACTAGTGTACACAAGAGTTTATAATACTAGTGATGTTTGTGTGGTTTGTGAGCCAAAAGTTGCAAAATCTAAATTTTCCATCCTATATCCAGTATTTTCATACGTTCCTTAACTTATGATGCATAGTGACGTCATAATGGTAATATTTCGCGTCGTACCAAATATATAGGATCGGAATGTCAACAAATGCAAATCCGAAGGTGGGGGGGGTGTGTGATATACAACCCCTTGAACATTATTTAACATCCCACAAGGCCGTGTATTTACCAACCAAATTGACAAGATAACATCAAGTTGAAAATATAGTAAGCGCAGTGCCGCGATGGCATTAGAAAACAATCTTTTAAAAACAAAATATTCATACCATCATGTCCTTGCCAAGAGTTTAATAACTTTCGGTAAGGACAATAAAAACTTAGAATAAATTATATATAAATTAATTTTAGCTCAATTTACCCATTCGTTCTAGTGAAGGTTTGTGCTGTTGTGGGTGGGGGGGGGGGACCATCCCTTTAGGTTTTTTCCCCGGCTTGCTAAAACCCCCGTTTTGGTACCAAATGTATTAATGTAATTGCAATTGACATTTTGCGCTCCTTTTCATCCAACAAAAACAAAAACATCCACCGTGGTGTGGGAAGAGACAGGGTGATCCCAAAGATGATGGCAGGGGAGGGGGTGGCACCCCCCCTTTCGGAAGAGAAGTACCAACATTACTAGCACCAAACACAGGAATATCACGACAATGAGTACCAGCATGCCTAGAATGATCCGTTCATAAATTTTGCATGTCGCAAACTGTCAATTTCTGACACAGTCTGTAGAATAGGGGAAAAATGGGGAATTTGATATTATTTGATACAAATTTGTGAAAGAAGGAAAGCAAGTATCCAGCGGTACAATAATTTTACAGGGAATCTTATGTTAACGAAAACACAAGGGGTGAGTTTTGCTACAGAAATGGCTTCAGGTAGGGTAGACGAGGGTTAACCCTAGTCTTACCGAAGGGGGGGGGGGGTGGTGTTACCACCCCCCCCCCCTTCAGGTTTTGTCCCCGGCTTGCTAAAACCCCCTTTTTGGTGCCCAAATTATTTAATTGTAATTGTACTTGAAATGTTCCGCTCCTTTTAATCAAAAAAAACAAACATCCACCGGGGTATAGGTAGGATACAAGGTGATCCCAAGTGAGGATGGGGGGGGTGGTAACCAACCCACCCCCTTCCGGAAAGAGAATAATACCAACAAGCATAAAAACACACAGGAAACATCCACAGACACTGATTTGGATACCCCCCCAATAGATTAGCTATGGTTTCTTTTTCCATTGATCCAAATGGCGTACCAACATGCCTGCATTACGGTCACCATGACGTCATAAGTTCACACGTCAGAAAAAATGCCATTTCCATAGAACACACAGTGAAAAAAGTCAATTTTTCGCCAAAAAGGTAAGGAAAATCAGATTTTTCATGCGGTTTTTCATCTACTTGATGGGAAATGACTAGTTTTATATAATGACAACATTTTAGAGCTATAATAAGGTGTTTGAGTCGCTAAAATTGGCGAACGACGAATAAATCAATTTTCCACCCTATATTCGTATTTTCGTACTTTCCTCAAATATGAATTCTGGTGTGACGTTCATAATGGGGGATGTTAGTACTTATTTGGTACCAATGGAAATAAGAAACTCTAAGATATCCTTGGTACCCAAATTTACAGGAATCGGGGTGTTCAGTAACGAAAAACCAGGGCCCCCCCCCCTCGGCAATTTGTTACAAAAATGGCTCAAGGTAGACGAAGGGTTAAAAACAAAAATAATGTATGGTATTTAAAAAGCTAATTACATGGATTTACAAATGAGACACATAAAAACAAGTGTGAGGCTTTGGCTTTTTATAAATAGATAACACAGCAACTGAGATTTTCTTATTATTAAAGCCTTGCTACAATGTACGTGTCTAGAATACAATGGGCCTACGCCAGGTACCCTTTTCATCTCACTGAGGCACTGATGAAAACATTTTTTTATGGAGCAAGATATGGGCCGACCCCAACAATGTCAATCTCTTCATTATAGCACTAGACACGGGCATGACTTTTTCGTCGAGAAAACGAACACCGTTTGGCTAAGGAATACTCCTTGTCAAAGCTATATTTTGGAAACAAAACTGTAAAAATTCTGCCTGCATTTCCGTCATAAGGAATTCCATTAGACCACTTAATAGATTCATTACCCATTATTTATCTACAAGAAATGTTGAACCGTGAAAACAAATTGATTTTGAATTGCTTATAATGTCAATATAACAAATCTGCAAGGTAAACTGGGTCATCCCCCTGTGCAAGTTTGGCAGTTGGGAACTGATCTTAGGTGCCCTCTGACCTTGGTCCATGACCTTTGACATCTTGCTCATATGAGGGAACCCTTATTGCACCTTAACCCCAGTCCGGTTTCAATCGGACTCAACTTTTTCGGAAGAAGACATGAAAAACGAAAACCTAACCTTGGTTAGAAAAGCGAACCAACGCACACACATACACATACATACACATACACATAGCATACGGATATGAGCGCCCTCACAATATCCCCCCTCTGCTTTAAGCCAGGGGGATAAAAACCGACTGTTTCGATATTTGCCCAATACGTTTATTTACCAAAGAAGCAAAAAAAAAAAAATAATTTCTTCACATATATCCCTTACGTCCTTTTCGAAAAAGGACTACCAATTGACGCGATCACCGAAAAAAAAAGGGGACGGTAGCTTATTTTTCTTGTTAGAATCTTGATGCAAAATCTCAGCTCCTTGATTTTTGAAAAGTTGGACTGTTACGGATATGAAGGAGTAAACATAAAACTATAAAAATATGATTTTTGTTGAATTTTAATGTATATGGATAACGATATCATTTGATTGGGAGATTAGATCATCTAATTTCTTTTGGTATCATGTTTAATGGATTCCTTTTCATGCATGCTACACGAAGTAATTAAATAGGAGAGGAAGTTGCTTCTGCCCAAATGAAACGGAGCTGCTAGCTGAAAAGGAAGGTCCAAGAGTCGGTATGAAACATAAAAACATTACACAACAATTCAGATCTTAGTCCTCTAGATTCCATCCATCGCCGTCAGTACACAGCCGGGCTCTGCGTCCGCTTGTTTTTTTAATGTTAAAACAGTGCTTTGGACGAACTTGTTTTGTCTGGCCTAACACACAAAAAACATGTATAAGAAACGTGACATTTCATTTGGATTTGGTTATTAGTGGAAAAGAGGGCGGGGACTATCGCTATACACTGATGCGAAAAACAAGCAGTGAGTGTTTCATAAAAACAGCTTCCATTTG
Source organism: Ophioderma brevispina (assembly GCA_023653785.1). Classification (NCBI taxonomy): domain Eukaryota; kingdom Metazoa; phylum Echinodermata; class Ophiuroidea; order Amphilepidida; family Ophiodermatidae; genus Ophioderma; species Ophioderma brevispina. The sequence continues at coordinate 40,982 of JAMKCH010007330.1, read as the reverse complement.
GAAACCACGGACTAACAAGATTGGTGAGGCGAGAGTTCAACCAATATTAGGAATTTACCACACAGAAAATGCGGACCATCCACATCATGCCACAATGGAACCGGGCATCACGCTTATATTCCGTGGACTCTTCGAATAGCGCCGCGGTAAGAAAGCCAATTGAAATAGCGCGGCTGAATGAAACGTGATGGTTATTTATTTACTGTTGAATCATCCCGGGGTGATCCGATTTTCTTTATTGATCTTGCTTATGAATGCATTACTTAGGTAACGCATTGCAAAAAGATATGGTAAGGTGATTTACATTAATACTTCCAAAGAAAACAATATGTTTTATACTGAATGGATTAAAGCACTTACTACGAAAGAAAATTAAAATTGCACTGTAAGTAATTGTGGTTTGTATTTTGTTCATTTTGTTTGGCCTCATGATCCAATAATGATCACTATAAAAAAACGCGATGTGTTGTGAGCCTTTGTCATGCATATGTTTGGTACTGATATAGGCATGTATACCAAATCATTATAATAAATCAGAGTAAATACACAATGAATGCAGAATGTAGCGCAAAAGTTTATATAATAATCAAACAATGTAGTATTGAAAATATCCTCAACCTCTTAAGACAGCAACAAGTAAAATATATATGACCGAAAGGTATGATTAGAATAATCTATTTACCTTTGGGCGGCCGTTTTTACGTTATGGGTAAGCATCGTTCATGCGATATATCTTCTTTAAATGCATTATTCAAGTAAATCTTATAAGATACGACGTGAATAAGGTGATTTTGGTGCGGTTATCTGCACTGAGGGAAAAAACCAAAATAGTTCGCTTTAAGGAAATTAAACAACGCGCCCTAGTCTTAAGAAAGAGAGGGGTGCTCGTAAGAGATTCGATTCATATCTGCTCATTTGGATACCTGTTTTTTTATATTAGCAATAACAATCTCTCACCGTTCTCTGTGTTGGGATACAAGATTGATGATTCCAGTATACAATACTAATTTAGGTGACTACCGGATTGTAGTCTTTATGTAATTATGAAACAACGGATTATAAACCAACGTATTCCATATACGGACAATAAGAACAACTTCATTTCAAACAAAAGCAAGATGAACCATCTTATATATATATATATATATATATATATAGATCATATAGATATATATATATATAATCATAAATATATATATATATATATATATAAGAAGAAACCTGTAATTTACTCCATGGGTTCACTACAGTCTGTTTCGCCCGAAGGCTACTCAGGTGAATGAGGGCAAGAATTAAGAGACAAGTTAAAGCATAGAAAAAATCGAAATGCATGAATGCACGCAATAACAGTGCCATAGAGTACAGCACAACTAGGATTATACATATACATATAAGCATAACCCAAATAAGTTAGTGCAAGAACAAAACACAACATCCAAATACACAAGGACTATTTTCGGAACTGAACAAATTAACGCTGAAGCAAGGAATTGCGGAAGTCTGACTTGGATGACAGGATTGAAATTTCTAGCAGAAAAACCAGCGTTCCTCACATCAAATACCACAGGACAACTTCCCCTAACCAGTCAAATGTAGAGCTCAACCCAGCTAAAAGTGAAAATTGGCGTCTATAGCACGAACATACTTCGACCGCATCAACAGGGGACTTAATCAAGTCGACACCAATGTTCAACAATGGAAAAATACGCACTGTGCTATAAACTGGTCCAAATCTATCAATAATAAGGAATCATGCTCTTTTTCTCATGTTTGATATTGTGGAATTTTATCCGTCTATTAACCAGGAGTTACTCAACGACGCCTTGGATTTTGCTTCTAATTATGTTAGATTTCTATCAGAGATAGAGAATATCAACCATGCAAGAACAGAAAACTATTATTTTTAATAACAATCCCTCTTGGCATAAATCAACCGCTCCTCATCAATTCGATGTTACCATGGGATCTTACGATGGGGCAGAAACGTGTGAAACTCGTTGGTACGTTTCTCCTTTGCAAGATATTCACCTGTTCGGCAACGAGGTTGGTTTATACAAGGACGACGGTTTAGCTATTATTCGCAATTTTTGCTCGCATCTCAGGCTACGAGAGTGGCCAAGACCCTCGTCGCTGAATTCAAGAAATATGGACTTAAATAATACTGCGACCAAGGATTAAAAAGTGTAAAGTTTTTTTTTTTTAATTTTTTAGTTTTTTGATTTTTTTAACTTTTCTAAACCAAATAACACCACTCACTATGTTAAAGGAAATCAACCATTCTTCTAATGCATAAAAATTACCTAAATATCATCAACCAAATGCTTTCCAATATATCCAGTGATGAGGGGCCAAGCCAATTCAATGACCAAAAACAACCATTCCAAGCAGCCGTCAATGATGCCGGATATGACTACAATTATCAAGTTGAACCGAGAATCCACCTTGTAAACACGGACAATAATAAGCGTAAACGCAGCCGGAAATCATTTGGTATTAAAATCCCCCCGTCAGCAAAGGAACGTTTCTACTAAATGTGGCAAAAAATTCCCTCACCTCATAGATAAACATTTTCCGAAGGGAAGTACACTCCACAAAATCTTCAACCGGAATAATGTCTGGAACTGTAACAAGGTCAGTATAGTTGTCATGGACAGAATGAGTACGCTCATTAACAACCATACTAAATTCCACCGTGTAACACATAGCAACCCCCGCCAAAACTGAAACTGTAACAATGCCACGAGAGAATGCCCATGAAAGGAAATGCCAAGTTAAAGATGTTGTTATCAAGCGACGTCAACACCGGATCAAGACTCGAAGGTTTACATCGGCGATGTGATACTACATTCAAAAACCAGATGGAATAACACAAATCATCTTTTAATTTGAATCACAAGAGGAAACAAACTGCACAGAGCAAATATTATCTGGACCTAAGGATAATGACATGAACATAACATTAAATGGTCAATTCTGAAAACCTCAAAACCATACTCAAATGCTTCTAAACGCTGTCAAGTTTGCCTATGGGAAAAATACTTCATTATTACGTCTGACAAGTCCACCACTTTGAATAGTAGAACTGAATTGATCAGCAAAACATTCTAAGAAGTTCCTCTTGAAAAGTATTACTACTGAAATCCTGACTTTCTTTGTGGGTATCCACCAATTAACTTATTAAGGTCGCCTCAATGTGTATTATGCTTTTATAATGATGCTAGGGCCCATACAATGCCACTTCTTAGTTGGGTTATGGTTTATGTATATGTATGTAATCCTATTTTGCGTACTCTATGCACTGTTTATTGCGTGCCATTAATGCATTTTTCGATTTTCGATGCTTTAAAGTGTCTATTAATTTCTTGCATCATTCACCTAAGGAGCTTCGGGCGCGGAAACGAACAGACTGTAGTGAAACCCATGGAGGAAATTTACAGGGTTTTTTCTTTAGATGTATATTTGCTCTCCGTACAGGATTGCGCACTCATGTTAAAAGAGAAGAAGAAACCTAGGTATATATATATATATATATATATATATTATATTATATATATATTATATAATTTATATATTAATTGATATATCGTGAGAAATTTGTGGCCTTGAACACTCTTGGAACATGTCAGATTTTTTGTGGGAAAAAATTATATTCGAGAAAAATGTTCATGACGCGGACGTAGAAGACTTGTGGCAAACAATTATGAGACAAGCTTCGGCAATTAACTGCCTTCATAAGGAAATGTGTTTGTAAATGTTAACACGAATGTTCACCCCACTTATTTAGTGGCCTAGATAGCGTCGCGGGTGATTATATCAATTCATTTGTTAAGGTTTCTTATCATAGATAACCTTTTTCATGTTCGGTTTATATGCATGTATTTTCTGGTTTACGTCCGTTTCCGTCGTAATTTTCATCATATGGCCTATATGTTAAAAAATTGATTTTCATTGTTTGTTTCTTGAATCTATGGTTTCTGTGTCTTTTTGTTCCTAGTTCCTGATAAGGCATTTAATTGCCGAAAGCTGTCTCATAATTGTTTGCACAATTTGCTACGTCCGGCGTCTGAACATTTCTCTCGAATATAATATATATATATATATAGATTATATATCTATAGAATATATATATATATATATAATATTATATTAATAACTGCGCAATTATTATGCGCAGGTTATTTTGTCAGTCATGATACGCCACGCGTTTTATACCTGCGTTCTACAACTGTTGTAACACAACATGATTAGTATTTTTGTATAAAAGATTTGTATTGTAACTGAAGCAGCCGAAAGGCAGAACTCGAGTAGTGCATTAATTACTCTGGCTGCATCTGCATAATAACTACAATCCTGGTCGTGTTGATTCTGGTCTACTAATATATATATATATATATATATATTATATATTATATATATTATATATATATATATATATATATATTAGATATATACTATATTATATAAATTTCCAAATAAACCAACTGTACAGTGTGGGTCTGACGATTTTTTTTTATTGTTAGTTGTTAGCTAATTATAAATTCAACTCCTAGAAATTGATTCAAAATCCAGACATACGGTTCCAGAGATATGTTCGATGAAAGTATTAAAAGCCAAATTTAGCATTTTGTAGATATAGCACATCTAAGTTTTACCCAATAATTTTACGATGTACGCATCCCTTCTGAACCGTGGCCAATACAAACTTAGTAAGTAAGTACACTAGTTCGCAAAATTAACAATAAGAAATTACAAATTCAGTTAGTAGTATGGCCACGGAAAGATTTTGAGATTTCCGCGTATTTAACGCACAACATAGTTGATAGACTGGTTTTCCATACTTCGGCACCAGTATCTGTCAAGTTTAGGTTTAATTTAGTTATATTTCCAATAGAATTACAAGACCCATAAAATGTTGGTATCGCTCGGATGTTTTAACATCGTTTACCGAAAAGGAGGGGGGGTGGTTTGCCACCTCCCGCCCCCTTTATTTTTTTCGCTGGCTAAAATCTACTTTTTGGTGCCAAATTGATTTAATTGTTAATTGTCAATTGCATTTTTACGGCCTCACTTTTCAAGCAAAAACACAAAAATCCACCGGGGTTATAGGAAACGGGTTAAGGCGTGATTGCAACGAGAGATTTGGGGGGCACCCACCCCCACTTCAGGGAGACGTACAACATGCTCTAGTACGACACAGGATTATCACAGACACTTCGGTACCCATAGACATAGCCATCGGTCTGCGCTTTACATGAATGACGTCAGAAGAAACGTTCGAAAAGTTCACATATACAAATATTTAGGGGAAAATGTATTTTTTTCACGCGTTTGTTTTGTGGCTCTACGTGACGGGACATGACTAACTTTTATAATCAGAATGTTTAAGAAGAACTGGCACATTTGAAAAATAGTGCGCCGCAAGGATTTTTCAAAATTGATATGTTTGCAGTTGTAAAGCTCTTATAATTAGCTATCACCTGAAATGATTCGACTAAAATAAGCGCCTTATGGGAAACGGAACGATTTTTTAATGATCAGCAGACGACTAAAATGGCGTTTAACACAATAAAAACGCACACCGTATGCATGTTTCTCATGGCATGCACCACTGTTTGACGGTATGTGGACCTTTGTGGTTAATATCAATGATTATACGAGTCTATGGTATTCATGTAATATACAAATTTGTTGAGTAAAGTTAAGAACAACTAAAAGTTAGACTACAAATTCCCTGGATGTCTTTTAACCTCTATTATCTTTTTTGAGTATGTTAGTTTTATTGCCACAAAGGTAATCTCTATTCTGCCAATGGCCTAGACTATCATTTGAGAGCAAATTTGAAGAGAAATTTCATATTTTGTGAAAAGTGCCCAGTGCCGCTTTAGTCTACTATGTTTTGGTGGGTCAGTAAAATTGCGAAAGCATATAATCCAAATATTTTCATACTTTCCTCAACATGGAATTGTTGTGGGTACTTATTTTGATACCAAATGGAAAGAAGAACTCAACGCAATGGACGGTAGGAAAGAAGGAGAAAGCTCTTTCCCTACCCCTCCAACAATGACCGTGCGGCCCATGTGGGTTTGTGTGGGTAGCTGGGTTATAGTGGGCATGGGTTTTATGTGGTGCTATTCCTAATGGGACCCATGTGGGTTAAAGGGTAACCCATGATGGGTTTATGCCTCCCTGGGGCCCATGTGGGTTTTGTCTGGGGCTTGGTGGACATGGGTATCATGTGGGCTATTCCTGATGGGCACCATGTAGGCAACCCATTTAGGGTGTTGTTTATTGGGCTATTGTGTTGGTCCCAAGTGGGATTAATCTGGGCTACCCATCCTTGGTGTACCCAAGTTAATGGTCAGGTGGGGCCCAACTTGGGTTTTCACGTGGTTTACATGGGCTTACGTGGGGCATTGGAATTACATGGGCTTTCTTAAATGGGCGCCAGTGTAGTCTGTTCAAATGGGTAAATGATAGGCTTCTTACTTGCGGCCTTTAGTGGGTTTTCCTAAATGGGGCCATGTAGGTTGTCAAATGGGTCAATGATGTATGTTTCTTTAATGGGCTTTTAAGTGGGTTTTCCTAAATGGGGCCATTGTAGGTTTTCAATTGGACGGCTGAGTATATTTTACTCATAGGAAGGAGGCATGGGCATTTCCAGGGGCCTGCCATTTAGAGCCCAGCTGTGGGGTATTAAAAATGTTTTATTTTCCATTCTTTTGTATCAAATAATTATATAACTTTATATAATAGGTCAACTACTAAACTCATCCCTGTCGATTATGAAGGCCATAACATACAAGTTTAATCATGTTAACTTCAACAATCCTTAAAATAATTTTCTAATGTGATGCCAATTTGTCAGTAGGTACAAGTGGTCGACTGGAAAGAGCATTAGACTTAAGATAATGAGGTCCCCGGTTCAAACCAACCAAGTGGTAAGTAATACTGTTTGTAAACATGTTAGTATGAGATGCAAGTGATGCCTATGATAGTTGGCATATATCCAAATATCCAACCGTACTTAGAACTCTTTTTTTTTCTTTAATAAAGCATATATTAGCCCGTTAACATTGAATCCACTGCCCCACTAGGAACATTTGAATCCCCACGACAAAAACAAGTGGGGCCCAGGTGGGATGGGGGAAGCCAATGACGGGCCCAGGAAGTAGCCCACAAATGACACCACGTGGGGCCCGTCAAATTGTCTGGAGGGGGTAATTGTATTACGACAAAAACAGCCGATTGATCCCAATTATATCACCTGGCAATCAATTGTAAAAGCATATTAGACCACCAAAGGCCACTTTTCGGGCAGGGAGTACTCTTTTCCGTTCCATGTTCATCGCCGACAGAAGCGGGGCACGCTCAGTTAACAAGATATGACGTGGCGAAGAAAGGTATATCCCCGATGCGCAGTGGTTTTTTGTTACATTGTGGAGACACGAAAACAAAGGATTGAGGTCGAGACAGCCGAAATTATGACGTATTTCAGTCCAAAAAAATCGGAGATAGCATGTTCCTCGTGAGTACATTGATTCTAGTTTTGAAAAACTTGGATGTTTTGTTAAACGCCGTATTTCTTAAACGTATGATAATTTTGAGACGAAAATAAACGTGAATGGGAAAGAAAATGCCTATTAAACAATGACACAAACTTGACAGTGCCCGAATTTGCCCGTTTTCTCAATTTTGTCCCAAAGTTGGTCATATTTACCAAAGAATTGTTAAATGTTAGTTAAGCAGATAATTGTAAAAATTGTGCATTTGTTCTAAAAGCATCAAATTTGGCAGAGAGGTAGAGAATTTAATTTGGAAAACAATTTGGATATGGAACCACCTGCACAGGTCAAGTTCAATGGCACATAGATTTCACAAAAGGTCAAATGTAGGTTCAAAAAATACATTAAAATGCAGAATAAGGTTGCATTAATCTAAAACATCATAAACATTTCATGGATCATATTTGTGACATTTAAAAGGACATGAGGAGCTGTTCTGAGGATACAAATTTTGTATGGAATTTGCACTTTGTTGTAGAATATCAACCTAGGACATTTCGTAGGTTTAATGAACAACGCAAAGAAAACACAAAAAAATCAGTTACATTGCCTGCCTGCTGTCCGGATCGGGCCCATAAACAAGCATTGAATGGATATCGTCATGCACGAGAGAAATACAAAAGCATATTATTACATGAAGAGGGATTTTACGGCGTATTCCCTCAAGGTTTGATTTAATATCTTGGTAACCATTGTTTAAAATAATTTGGAGGGCATATTGTGCTGGAAATGTCCTCTTATCTCTTTAAGCTTAATACTTAAACATAGCCATGAACATATCATTGAAGAGATACAGGGACATTAGCTCACTGGGGATACACTTCGGTGAAATTTGTTGAAAATGGTACAAGTTTATATACAATTTTAATCACAAAAAATACAAAATAGAACAATCGGATTCCTATATTTTAACTTTTTACATGTGACGGTCACATTTTAAAGGGAAATTCATAGTGCTGTGTCTGGGGGCATGAAGACATAGTTTGGTCATGAAGGGGGTAGCAGATCAAAATAGGCCATGTAGAAACACACCACAGCGGTATGCTTTTAAGGAATCTTAGATTTTATGAGCAGAAGAAGCCACCTCAATTTGAGGGCCATTAGAGGTAGGAGAGAAGGAGAAAAGCTCTATTAAAGCAAGAAGAGCACTTTTTTTAAGAGCGCCCCCAATTTTCTTAAGAATCTTTGAGAGTTTGTACATAGTAGTTGCATTGTAACTGGCTAGTAAAGTATAACCTGTGAATGTTTAAGTCGAAATGTTATGTGTCACAAACGAAGGAAATTTTGTATTAGAATAAATTATTATCGGAGATCTCCGATAATAGTCAAACGGGGAATGCTGGATGGAAACAGCCTTCCATGTGAAATAGCCGAGAAACACGCCATGTAACGTTTCTACGGCTCCATCCCATTAGTTGTTTTATTGGTTACAGGGCAAGTCAAGTTAGAGGTTATTTCTCAAGGTGGAAATATTTTCATCATGGACGGGACATAAACGTAGCAGTCTAGTTCTGGCCCCGTTAAGTCCACTCGGGGATCCCAATCTAATGACAAATCGCTATTTTTATGATAAATTACACAATTTTTAGCTTTCTCGGTCGCAGGTATGTTCCCTATGACCAATTACAAGTAACTATGCCAAAATGTTCAAATTTTGAAAACTTGGGGGCGCTCTTACTAAAAACCATGTGCCATTATTGCTCGATACCCCAAAAACCTATTTATGGTGCTACCATGTTCAGAGAACCTTTAAATGATTGAGCGTTTTGACGTTATTGGGTGGGCTTTGCTTCCCCCCCCCACAAACCCAAGATATGCTCAAGTAAGTTAATATGCGAATCCCTTCTTCATTCCTACAGTATCCGCTCTGTGAAATGTTGCCCTCCGCCCCCTTGCCCACCAAGATGTGTTGCAAACCAAAATGGCAAAAAATAAAATTTGTATAGGGCCAGGCCTAAGCCCGAGGCCTACTCGTGGAAATATGCTCCCATTGATAACAGATTTATTCATCTGTATATTTCCTAAAAACCTGAATACTATAAAATAGATTTTGATACATTGCAAATGAAACGTACTACGCGATATGTTAATGCTGAAGGCATGTGCATCAACATTGCATCGATGACATTACAAGCTGTGGTAAATATGGCAATGGGACATCCATTTACCATCGACAAGGGTCTCATATTTCACTAAAGGTGGCCAACCGTCGCGGACAACAATTGAAAAAAAAAGGGCAACTTCGGGCACTGTCAAGTTTGGTTTTGTCATTGTTTAGCTACGGCATTTTCTTCCCACATTTAAAGTTAGATTTAGTCTCCAAATATCATAATTTAAGAAATACGGCTGTTACCAAAAAATTCAAGTTTAAAAGATGAAAAGTAGGGTAAAAAACTAGAATCAATGTAAATCATGTGCCTTAGGAACATGCTCTCTCCATACTTTTAATAAATGACCTCAAATGATCTCAAATGACCCCAGATGACCGTGTTACCTTGAAGATGATGGACGGTGACGTGGTTTCATGTCTAAATAATCAGATATCAGTGTTAATGTAAACTTATGGCCAAGTTCATGCTTTTATAAAGAAATGGCCCCACAATCTTACAATATATGTCGCTATCTGCTTACTATGTACAACGTGCAATGTTGATGCACATGCTTCAAGTGTCTAATATTGATCTCGTGTTGATATTGTACCAATACAATGTTACGACATGTGTACGAGGCGGCGATGATCATCCGTCAAAGGGATTTGGGAAGCGCTTTCTCCTCTTCCTACCTCATGCCCCAAGTGTGCCAATGATCTCAAAGATATAGGACTCGGAGATTCAGTAACGAGAATCACAGGGGGTCATAAAAATGGCTACTAAATTAGACGGGGGTTGCATCCTAAAACAAATTACGAAATAACACCCAGTGTTGATACTTTTGTTGGAAATAGAAATGTACTTTTTAGGACAACTATTCTATTATGTAACTTTTGATAATAGCGAAATGAATACTTTTCTAAAAATCTGAATTGAGGTACACATTATACTCCAGCATTGGAGCAACAATTAAATTCTTATATCTTATAAAATAAAAATCAGTGTGTGTGATCCTATTAACCGGTAATATAAAAGTTACTAGTATATTCTATCGCCGGAATGCATTTTAATCGCCAAGGAAGCTTGAGGCATAAACGAGGTATACAGTTCTGATATGCACATTATGAACTGGAGCAGATTCTGTTTTGAAGGGATTCCTTCTATTTTTATCCAATGAAATTTTTGAAAAACCTCATAATCATGCCCAAAGTTTGCAGTTTTTATCGCGTATTTTCTGCGGACGTGTTTCGCATTTGCAGATTATGCAATGAACCCATTGGATCGCATGTAAATGAGTTTGTAAATCATAGTATAGGGGGGTAGCACAAAAATTCGCCTCGTATAATAATTTCGTGTTGAAATTGTACCATTAATTCTGCCGTCCTTTGTTTTTTTTTTTTTCTTAGAATATGTAGGGGTTATCATATATAGCGTGGTAAGATTCTTGCATAGTGCATATTCTGATGTCAGGAAACAGGTGTAGCTTCTCACCTGTAGGTGAGGAAAACATAAACCCCCCCATCCATGCGACCTTTTAGTAAAAGTATGATCGAGATGGTGATAATCTATCAATACTGTTAGTTATGGTTGCGGTCTTTGTCCTCTCAGAATGGGGGTATTATTTCTACTAACCTGGGAAAACGCTCACTTAGTTCACGACGGACTCGGGTTTTAACGTGCCTTTTATGAAGTGAAGCGGTGGTAATGACAAGGATTTTATTGATTCCATGAAGAACCTACAGGAATGAGCAAATTTTTCAAAATTGCTATTTTTTGCATAATTATAAAGACTTTATATATAGTGGACCTACCCTTATCTGAAGAATTATTAAACCAAATCAGCGCGAATATGGGTAAACCGTACGACTTTAATTAAGGGCAACGGCGACATTAATCTAAAGACGACGCGGCAAATCGTGTAACAAAAAAAAACAAAAAAAAAAAAAAAACACGCAAGAGTGATTCTACGGCATGCAACCTGTTTAACTGGTCTGTAACTTGTGGTTTGTTTTTAATATATCCACTTTAATATTTTAAGAGTACATGAATTGGCATGTGTGGGATGTTTTTTATGTGTAAAAGATAATCTGTTCTTTCAATGGCCGAGACTATCACTTGAGAGCAAATTGAAGAAATTTCATATTTTGTGAAATGTGACCACGTGTGCCGCTTTTAACTTGTGGTTACCAATAGTGATGTACATGCAATTTGACCCCAACTGGTCAGTGCTATGACCGACGCTGTCTAGGTAGCAGGAGGTCTGTTTCAGAAAGTAGAAGAAGAAGGGCGCCCGAAGAAGAGAGAGAAGACGGAGAAGAAGAAACGGTAAGAAACAAAAAGACCAACTTAAGGCCCCTGTGTCAATTTAGCATTAAAATCACCGGGGCATTGTCCTCGTGTCCTCTGAGATAATCTGTCAACAGACTCATAATCCCGATGAAAGGAGCTGCAAACATCACTTTTGATGGCAATTGTAAGCTGTATATTTAACACAGTGTGCGTGTCAGACAACCCTACAATATCACTTCGATAGCAAAAGTAAATTTTGAAGACTTGTTTAATTGATTATAGAAATAATTCTCAGAACGTATCAAATTAAGCGTGAATTGAAATGTCAAAGCATTAATACGTCAATGGGGATGTGTTCAGAGAGCTGCTAAATATTTAGAGTCAACATAAGACCTGGTGGTGTGATGTGAACAAAAGAACAAAAATAGATTTTAAATATCGTTTGGGGCGTAGTTACGGGTAGTTAGGGCACATAAAAAATATTAAAGCAACATATCAAAAAATGGACAGCTTGAAGCATATCTTGGGGTTACACAACTGATCTGAAAAATGGACCGAATTGAGGCTAAATCACCCGCCCCGGCACAAGAGTCCAAGCTTAGATGCAATTATATTCAAAAGAACACTCCCTAGAACCATGGGATTTGGTATTTACGGCTAACTTACACTGCTAATTCTAAAACTATAACTGTGAGTGTAGCGCATACCAAATGTAAGTGGCTGGGGCCAGAAATGGATGAAACCTGCCTGGACCACAGTATTGTTGAGTTTGTAACACTGAGTGCTAAAATATATAATTATAAATGTTATTATTTTGGGAAGTGAAAATGTGCCAGTGCCGCTTTAATTGAAATATATATTTTAATTAACAGTATAGAGCGAAATTAAGATCGCAAAACGTTCAAAGCCGTTTTTTCTCAAAATCCATATTTTGCAAATACGTCACTATGTGACGCGTCCAACGAAATAGTTTCAAAATTACATGCAACTAATTTTAGCTAAAGCAATCTAGCCAAAATGTAGCCAAAAATGCATAGTACGACACAGGATTATCACAGACATTTTTTATACCAATGCATAGCTATGATACTGCTCTTTCCATTGAAACCAAATGAGTACCAACATGCCTGAAATTATGTCAGAAGGACGTCATAAAGTTCGCATGTCAACAAAACTGTCAATTTCTATAGTGCAAAGTGTAGAATAGGGGAAAATTCATATTTTCACCAAAGTTATGCGATTTTCACGCAGTTTTTGGCTCTACGTGATGGGACATGACTAGTTTTATATACTCAGAATGTTTTAGTGCTATAATAATGTTTGGGAGTCAGTAAAATTGCGAAAGATCAATTTTCCACCCTATATCTATTATTTTCATATTTTCCTCAACTTATGGCGTTATAGCGACGTCATAATGAAAATGCTGGTACTTATTTTGATACCAATGGAAGGAAAAATCTCGAAGCTATCCAGTGATACCAAATATATAGGAATCGGATGTTCAGTAACTTTGGCAGTTTTGTTACAAGAAATGGCTATATAAAGTTAGACGCGCGTTAACGTATTTTCTTTAACACGTTGCATCCTTAAAAAATATAACATAACACCCAGTGTTGGTATTTTTTTTTTTTTTTTTTTTTGTAAATAGAATTTTACTTTTTTTAAACTATTCTATTAATATTATCTTCTAATAATAGCGATATGAATACTTGTCTAAAAACAATATTCAGGTATCACATTTCTATTCCAGTTTGAAGCAACATGATCTGAATTTCAATTCTTAGTATCTTCTACTATAAAATCAAGTGTGTGTGATCCTATTAACTGGTAATATAAGTGTTAATGGTATATTTCTATCGCCAGAATGCATTTTAATCGCCAAGAAAGCTTGAGGGATAAACGATATTATACATTTCTGATATAAACACATTATGCATTGGAGCAGACTCTGTTTTGCTGGTGTATTTCGTTCTATTTTTATCCAATGGAAATTTCAGAAAACATAATTATAATTATTTCACATTTGCATTTATGTAATAAACCCATTGGATCGCATTTGTAAATGAGTTTTTAAATCATAAGTCATCTGGTAGTACAAAAATCGCCTCGCATAATAATTTAATGTTCAAATTGTACCAATAATATAATCCTGTCGTTATTTAAAAATGTAGCATGGTAAGATTTGCTTGCATTGTGCGATATTCTGATGTCAGGCAACAGGTGTAGCCTTCTATGCAGGTGAGAAAAACATAAACCCATCCCATGCGACCTTTCTTTAGTAAAAGCATGATCAAGATGGCGATACCTATCCTATCTGTTATTTACGGTTGCGGTTCCCTGTATTCTCATTGATGTGGTATTATTTACTACTACTCTGGAAATGTTAACTTTAATTTCACGACGAACTCGTTAAACTGTGCCTCATATGAAGATGTAACGATAGATTTTTATTGCTGTTTCATGAAGACCTACAGATGAGGTATTGACCAGACTTGGTTTAAGTGGACTAAAACTAGTAGCAGGAGGTCTGTTCCAGAAAGAAGAAAAAGAGAAGACGAAGAAGAGGAGGAAGAAGGAGAAACGGTAAGAAAGAAAACCTTAGCCGTGCTACGGCTAAGGTAAAGTGCTACGTACGGCTAAGGTAAAGACCACTTAAGGCCCCGTGGTCAATCTTAGATTAAATTGTCCTCAGTGACATCTGAGATTAATCTGTCAACAGACTCATCATCCCCGATGACATGAGCTGCAAACATCTCTTTGATGGCAATTGTTAGCTGCTATGCTTAACGCTGCAGCGTGCGTGTACGCGTGTCAGACAAGCCTAAATATCACTTTCAATAGCAAAGTCATTTTAGAAGCTTTTCCCCTGATTGTAGAAATAATTCTCACTAACGCTATCCAATTAAGCGTGAAATGTCAAAGCATTAATATGTTCAGCGGACATTTGTCCACGACAGGCGCTAAATATTAGGAAGTCAAAATAAGCAATAGGGTGGGGTGAACAAAAGAACAGAACTTACGGGCATATAAGATAAGCAACATATCAAAAAATCTCGGGGTTTCACAATTGATCCGCAAAAAATGGACCGAATTTAGTAGTAGGGTTATGAACGAGAATCCCATTCTAGAAGTTTAGGGAAGAAGGTTTGAAGATGTTTTTTATATAGTTTGAGGGGTGCTGAATCAGAATTTTTGGGTCCAACCTCGGGGAAATGGGGGAACTTTGTAAAATAAGGGGGTAAAATTTGTACAGGGGTAAATTTTGAAATCAGGTCAAATTGTGTTTAAATGTACACCAATGTATTTGTCACATTATATGGATTAAAAAAAGGTATAGTTTGTATAGGTTCCGACTTTTAGTTGCTGGGCTACAGCCCTGATAAGGTTCAAGGTCATTCTGGGGCAAAAAAAAATCCAGTGCTCAGATTTTGTTGAAACCGGTGTCAAATTATTGCCCAGGGCATACTGAAGCAGAAAATTAATTTCAATTCTTTGGGTGACAGCTCTGTATACAATTTGAGGTCAAGTTTTGGTGACCCCTATAGACCCCTGTAGTTCCTTGTTACATTTTGCCCATGAATTAGGAAACTAAATGCCAATCATTGTAATATAAGGCAAGACGAACAATTTTACACCAGTTTCAACGAAATCGGAGTACTGGGTAACGATTACCCCCAGGATGACCTTGAACCTTAATAGGGCTGTACCTGTTTAACTAAAGGTCGGAACCTAGACAAACTATACCTTCTTTAATCCTTATAATGAGACAAATACATTGGTGTACATTTAAACACAATTTGACTTGATTTCAAATTTACCCCTGTACAAATTTTACCCCCTTATTTTACAAAGTTCCCCACATTTCCCAGAGGTTGGACCCAAAAATTCTGATTCAGCACCCTTCAAACTATAGAAAAACATCTTCAAACCTTCTTCCCCAAACTTCTAGAATGGGATTCTGATTTATAACCCTACTATAGGCAAAATCACCCATCGCGGCACAATAGTCTAAGCTTATTTGCAATTATTTTCAAAAGTACACTCCCTAGAACCATACAATTTGGTATTTATGGCTAACTTACACTGCTAATTCTAAAGCTGTAACCACACGTGGATCACATACTAAATGTATATGGCTGGGGCCAGAAGATGAATGAAACCTGCCTATTTCAAACTTTTACCTCTCTAAAAGGGAAGTCTCATGGTCGCTTGGATTTACTATACCCCATAGATCTCAACCTGGCGTTTTAACTGGACAAAATATGATGACGCTATCTAAAACACATGGTGTTTTCTACGTACATTGCATATCTCCAATTCGGCTTGAAGAAAGAGTTCTGCGAATGAATAAATCTTCTCGCCGATAACGCGCCAGTTTTTTACTCTTCACCGCACCCCAGCTCAGACAACTCTAAGTACGCCATTGCTTTCTTGGGAAAGAGATACTCAAAAGCTTTGGGTACCATTTGGGGCAGAGTTCATTTTAAATTACTATGTATTTTATGGTTAGGTTACATAATCAAACAACGTACGTTCATGGTTACAGAAATAAACACTTGTAATTCAACAAAGACAAGATGAACAATATATCAAACAGTTGATTTCTTTTTTAATGTCACAAAATACAATAAGACACAATCCAATTTCTTGATTTTGTCAAGATACATTTTTAAATCTGGATTTGTAATTTAACTTTACACTTACTACTTATAATTGATGACTACGAAAACATTCTGCAATGATTATAATTAAGCATAAATATAATAGAACATCTATATACGATGACAAGTGTAATGCATCTCAGGACTATAATATATGACAATCAGTTGAATGTTACAAGTGATGGTGGGTCATAATTCTGCGTAGAAGGGCCACGTAATAGCCTCAGCAATGCCCAAGCGATCAGTCCAAACAAATCATAGGGCACATGACACATGCCACACAATTAAAAGTTTGAATTCCACGCCACGCTATAAGCCTTGAGATTTGTTTGGACCGATCGCTGTGGCAACGAATCCTGTTACGTGTCACTTCTACGGCGAATAGCTCAGATGCAAATACAATGAAAAGAGAAGTCAATAATGCACGACAGAACTATATATAATTGACGCATGCACAAATCAAAGCATAGTACGTGCGATGCAGTCGGTTTGATTATTAAGGGGGCTGCAATATGTGGTTCTGAGTGTATCTTTGGTTACCTGGAGTGGTGCGACCCCTTAACCCTATGTGGGCCATTTTGTAACAAAACACCAGAAGGTAGGGTTGTGGTTACAACCACTCCCATCAGATTGTCCCTATTAAACATCCAGTACCTTTTAATTCAGGATAATTTTGAGTGTCTTCTCTCTGTTGGTGG
Source organism: Ophioderma brevispina (assembly GCA_023653785.1). NCBI lineage: Eukaryota > Metazoa > Echinodermata > Ophiuroidea > Amphilepidida > Ophiodermatidae > Ophioderma > Ophioderma brevispina. Next base: position 23,682 of record JAMKCH010007330.1, on the reverse strand, counting down.
TAGCAAAATAGGTACAAGAATTCCCAATATGCCGCCACCATGACGTCATAATCCAAGACCTGTTTAATAACACTTGATAGTGGGTGGATAATGGCTATTCTGTGATCTTGCTGGCACTAAATACATCTGCGTGTATACAACTAGTTCTTTGTCATTAGTGAGGGGCCAAAAACTGCATTAAAACCTGGTTTTCCAAACTCTTTGATGCAAAATTGGATTTTTGTCTACACTGTGTGTGTGTCTAATGAAATTGACAGTTTTGCTGTCATACTAGGTATATTAATACTAACTTTTCGCATCAAATGAAAGATGAGGACAATAGCTACCCGTTCATAGTAGTCGTCTTTAGAACTAGGGGAAATATATGAGGTTGTTATCATTAAATGATCTGTAAATGTCACTTTAAATGACAAATTAAGTACAGTGGGAAATATATACCCTGTTAGGATAAGTTTTGCACACTTCTTTAAATTATTCACTTCTAAAAAATACAATGGAGTAATCTGCAGAATTTAAAGGTTAAAAAGGCATTTCGTGATAAATAGCGTCTGTCCATATTTTACCACTTGCTGAACCATTGGGCGGAGTATTGTCCATGTAGTTAATCTTAGGTGCAGATTAGAGATTGACCGCCTGGTATTGACGCACCGAGAGAAGAAAACCTAACACCAACCGCGCCATCGGAATCAACGCAATTTAACCACCGTCTTACCAAAGGGGTACCCCCGTGACAATTCCTACGGAGCGCTAAAATGCCTAAATATTGCTTAAAAAGCTTCCAGGTAAATCATTTTCACTCTTTCTGGTCATTTTACAGAGGTGGGGCGGTTGCATTGTTAAACGACTGTTCAGTCACTCCAAGTTTAACAATAATGATTTTAAAGCATTAATAAATACAAAGGCGTGTAGTGGCGAATTCACATCTTTCTAAATGCAGACCTTCATTGTTTACAGGAAAAGAAATATATATCGCACTCGCAGGTTCAAATATACTCTTTTTATCAATGTTTTTCTTTTATCAACGATGATAGTTGTATTAAAAAAACGCTCCTGTTTAACTAAAGGACATGGCGTTCGAGGGCTAAAACCAATCTCTTTATTGAAATGCCTACGAGATAAAACGTACAAGCAAATCCTCAATGAATAGAATTCCAAACAGATACAAACACACACAAACACCATCATAAACACACAAAAAACCAAGGCACACATTACGATACACATACAAATCCACCTATAGCCACGTACGCGCGCGCACTCACACACACAAACACGTACAAACACCCACACACACACATACACACACTCTCTCAGTATAAACCGCACAACCTTACCCTCACAACACCACCAAACAAAATCACCCGACACAAAGGCAAACACACACACACACACACACACAAGCACACTCCGACACGCACTTACTTACCCCACACATACACATACGAACGCACACACACACACGCACGCAAACACGCCCACATACACATGTATATACAAGCAAACCACACAAAATGTGCGGTTATTTTCGTAATCAATCCAATCATTGGCGCATATAGGCATTTCACTTTGGTGAAGAGTCAAGGCAGAAAATGAAATAGGGCAATAAATTCATGATACACGTATATCAATCTTGTCATTTATCTATATGAGGAGATCCTTCTTTATCATTAACATGTCGGTTATGCCACTGACAGTCACATTCGCACACACACACGCGCGAGCACACCCACATAAACAAACATCACGCTCGTACGCACACGAACGCCACAATCGTTATTCCGTTAAAGACAGAAAAAAAAAGAAACACCTCAACCTCCCCAACCCAATGTGCACTTTAATTTGGTTATATTGTCGCAGATTTATTCTATGGTATCTATTTGTTTGCACTGAACCCGCTTCTACGGGGCTCCTGCCCCGCTCATACAGCACAAACAAACCTACTCTATTGAAGCCTGTATAAAAGATTCTAATCACCGACGGCAATTCGCGCATGTGTAGTACATTCCTAAATAACCATAAGACTCTCGGCTATCTATAGCGAGCGCTCGATGAAGCCACGTCTGACTGACCTAAGTTTAAATGAACCGCGTTGCAGTATACACACAACCGAATGCAGTAAATCTGTGTGTACATTGTACGTGTCATGCAAACCATGCTTGACCGCGCCGCAACTGACCCTTCTTAGTCCAAACACAGTTCCGCGCATATAATAATGACAGCAATCAATACTTCCATTGCATTTCCGAATTCAAACTTGGTTCCACTGCCGGAAAATAGCCATGCATATTTACAATGTCAGCATAGTAAACGTTCATTTCACCCTGCATAGATGAGACAGTGTGTTCAGATTTGACCAATTGACACCGACACAAATAGTACATCTCACTAGTCACATTATATCGCGCATTATATACGATTATTTAGGAGTATTTTTTCAATCCCCAATTTCTGGGATTGACTCATGGCGCAACTTTACTAACACCAAAACAACACCAACATTCACCAACGGAAAGTTTGATTTGAATTCTGTTTTCAGCTTCCAATAGCCGAGACCATCCATCCTGGATTTTGCCATTATCATTGCGCTTACAATATTGACCACCTGAGGTCTAGGAAGTCTCTCGAACGTCATGAACACACATTGCAGAATTTCCGAAATCTCCCAAGCTGTATCACAAATATGACGTAACCATTCAGTAATGAGTTTAATGAGCGGCGCTCTTCATTTGTAATTGCTACAAAGAAGTGTGTTCGTGTACAGCGCTACTGGAGCGTGATTTTGCGACACAAGTCAATTAAAGATTCCTTTAAAAAGGAAACGGGCGGCCCAAGTTGAGAGGCTTATTTTCTCGAATTGTCTTGTAGGGAGAAGTTATAGGTTATTTATGCGCTCGTGGAGCGTGATTTCCCGACACACACCACCATACACTTCTTGTGCTAGATTATCTATTGTTTTCAGCGTGCTTTACTTTTTCACGAATTCACTACTGCCTGTCAGCCCGGGTCACCACATATCACAACTTCTAGAAATACTCCCGTCATATCGACTTACTGCTCAATATCAAAGAACATTGTCTGCATCGTAATCCTTAACGTCCTTTTCGGAAAAAATGACTACCGAGCTACGATCTCCGCAAAAAGGGAGGTAGCGTTATTTTTCTTGTTATATATAGGGCAATTTTCTCCTAAAAAACAAGGCAGGAGACCGCTCCGTGTTTTTTTTTTTTCGAAAAGTGCAATAAAATGCAGTTAAGAGACGGTACTTTCATGGCAAAAGGGCTTAACCCTCGTGTTACCAAGCCCTTTTTTGTAACACGGATTACCAAGGGGGTTACCCCCCTCGAGAATTCGCTATAAAGCACCTGATGCTTATGATTTTGATATCAGTGAATAGCTAAGGTCCTCGTATTTCCATTGATACCAAAACAAGTACCAACATACCTAGTATGGCACCACGATGACGTCATCAAGTTCGCGAGTCGGTCACAGAAAATAGGCGAAAATCCAATTTTGCGCAAAAAGCTATTTTCATGCGGTTTTCAGATCTAAATGATGGCAAATGGCAAGTTTTACATAAACGTAAAGTTTTAGAGCCATACTGTGCATAATATTTTCAAAAATGCACCATAAAATATCCTTGGGAGGCAACCACCCCTTACCTTTCGACTTCGAAGGCATACCCTAACCCCGGTGAAGGTGCTACCTTCACATTTTTTTTCGCTAAAATGACCAGAAAGGATGAGAGAATGATTACCTAGAAGCTTTTTACGCAAGCTTTTGGCATTTTACCTCACCGGAGTGAAGTTCACTGGGGTAACCCCCCTCCCCCCTTAACTCGAGATAGGTCCTTTTGTTTTGAAAGGACCATCCTGCAAAACCAAATGCATTGTGGGATATTTTTCTTCCTTTTAAATGTTGATCCTAAATAATTCTCCAGTTAGGCCCTTTTGCCATGAAAGGCCGTGTTGGGGACATATAACGTTAATTATTAATGTTATATATCCCTGATGTTTCTCGCACTTCCAGAGCATTTTCAAAACAAACCAATCAACAATTGCGCAAAGGTTTCAAATTTACGTAGTACGTTGTTCTAATAACAGGCACTACTCTATAGACCATGCCTTTGTTGGAGTGTAGAAGTGTTTTGATTAATTTAAAAAAAAAATATTATTATTATTTTTCTTAGAGTGTATGACGGATAAGAAACTCGCCGCAATGAATTTGTCGGGATAATCGCATTTGACCGAATGGGTCCGTATGCAGATATGGGGCGGCTCTCGGGCTGCCGTGCACGTGCGATTATCCTGTCGAATGCACTGGGCTAGGTCCTTATCCTTGTCATAATACACAAGCTCTCACACACGCACGCACGCACCCACACACACACACACGTACCTAAGCACGCGCTCGCACACACACATGAAAGCAAACGTAGCACATTCTTGCACAACACACACATACTGTAAATTATGTCCAGACAGGGTGGGGTTAGTAGTTTAGTATATAGTTTTTTGGCTTTCTGTTCCTTTTACCCGTCAACTTGTCATATTTTGTAATATTTTGTGTTTAATCCTTCTCTGTCAATCGATCTTGAAAACATACAAACATACTTGGGGGACTTAACCTCGTACATCCCACTCGCTTCACTTTTTACGATGATAATAAATGGTGTTCACTTTTTCAAGAGGATCTTGATCATCTCTGACAGAAGTGGACTATAATTACAAATTACAAAATAACGGCGTTGTGTACGCTCTCCTTTTTATGCACTAAAAACCTCTTAATAGGAAATAAACCCCTTACAGATACAGTTGCAGTAACTCGTAAAACTACTTGTGACACTTGATATTTCAATTTTTCAATTTTAAGAATACGAGCGCAGAGAGCAAGTAATCTAAGCCACGCAGTTTTGTTTTAATATTGACTGAGCGAACATACAAAAACAATGCCTGTCTTCGGCAAATATGAATATTAACCATGATCTGCCCGGTACGCTGCTGTAGCCGATCTTAAAGAACTTCACTTAGTATAAAACAAACAAACAAAGCAGAACAAAACGCATAGGCGTGCCAATAAATGTTGGAGCAAGATATGAATTTAGTACAAATTTCCACCATACCACTTTTTCCTCTGAGGGAAGGTTAGGAGTCAAAGTTTCATGGTGTTCGTGTGTGCAACTCTAAAGATTTTAATTTTTCACACACACATTTTGGTATCAGAAGAAAGGGCAGGTTTTTTTATTACCTCGACGAAGTTTAAGAAATTGTTTCCTTTTGATATTATAAACAAAACTCCCGCTAAAGTGGCCGACCACACTAGCTAACATACTTATGTCATATTGGTCAATTTTGTACACATTTCTGCTTCTACTATCCACTCAGCTCGACCGGTTTTATCCAAAATGAGTGATCAGATTTTTGTTTGTTTGTTGCGATATGTTTTCACATGATGGCGACATCATATGAAAAATCGGACCATGATTCAGTGGCCTACTTTTAACTAGTTTTAAACAGGTTTAAGAGTGAATATATTTTAAAAGTGAATATATTAATATATTATTAATCCAACCCATTCGCCTTGTCTGCTGGAAGACTAAGAGTTAACATTTCAGCTTTTAAGAGTATACTGAAATATCAGGTATTTTCCCTATTTTTTTTACTTCTTTTACATGGGCTCCTTCGTAATCATATGTGCGGAGAGTGCTATCAGAAGAAGTTTTAACAAAGAAAAATCCAACGCCACAATGTTAATTTGACCCATTCAATGTTTACCTTTTTTGAATGTTTAAAGTCATGCAGGCACTGAAAAAATATACTAAAATACTAAAATAAACCAATCAGTTCTTGCTGAATTATATTCAACACTATTATTTTGTTGGTAAGTACTCATGTTCTTTGGCTTTAACGAGGACGAAGTATAGGCGGTATTTTTGAATATACAACTGATCAATATATTATTTTTTTTTCATTATATTATTTATTTTAGTGCGTTTTTTTTTTTTCTATACCATTTTCCACTTTCTTCCATCGTGTTTTAATACTAACTAGGCTTGTCAAAGGTGTAAATTTTGTGATTCTACCACCTTCTGTTTTGTATTCATGGTTCCACCAATACTTGAGAAATTCCCAACATTTTGTGATTCGCGAATCTTCCGTTCTGACATGTGAACAACATTACAAATTTTGCAAAGTGTTCAATGTCTTATAGATATGACAGAATTTGCGCACGAATCCACGTATATATGAATTACTAAATCTAACGGTTCAGTGCTATAAAATCCACTATTTTAGGTAGTCTGTGGGAGGGGGGGGGGCGAGGTTGTTTATCATGAGTTTGGTGTTAAGTATAGTAACACTTTTAAAATTTTTAAAGGTGTCTTGTTCCTATCGTCTTTGGACCCCCCTGTTTAACCGGAAGTATATCAATTTTGAATCAGATTAAAGGCCATATTTTTCTCATTGTCGTCCTGAAATTTCTGACTTCAAATCCTTTCTTTCCAAGATATTAGATAAAAACTACCGTTTTAAGTGGTTAACCATCAATTAATAGCACAGTATTGAATAGGGCGTTGCACATGTATTATCTCGTCTAGCATCAAAACCGCAAGTTATGTTTCCCACGTACTTGATGGTCGGTGTGGACAGGTGTCCCAGGCTCTCATAGCAATAGAGAACCTGATAGACAAAATCGGAACAACGCACCTTTAAATGGCCTGGTTTCGGCAGACGAATATGGTGAAATCCACTTTTTATCTGAACATCGGTAGGCAAAGTGCTTCCTTGTTGGTTTTTCAGTATCCTTTTTCATTATGTCACATTTGTAACTGCACGAAATCACTACATTCACATAAACTATTCCTATCCCCTCTATTGCAATCTATATAAGAAACATAAAGCTGAACTAGTGGAGACCTCAAACTTCATATGTTGTTATCCAATCTTTCATATCCCTTTCGTCCCTGGTGCAAAATTCCTAACAACCTGACAAACACCGCAAAAGGAGGTAGCGGCAATTTGTGTTGTAATATCTAGGAGCACTTTCCGTAAACACAAGGCAGGGTCCTGGCCTCGTGATTTTGTAACCGTGGCGAATGGCCTTTTGGGATTTAACGGATATAGAGCTTTTTTTTCGTAATTTGGATTAATTCAAAACAAACGTTTTGTATCAGTGATGCATTTACCATGCGCGTAAAACGTTTGCGTACTCGAGTGAGTTAACGTCAAAAAGTGATTTTTATTTTTTGTGTTATTTATTTTGTTCCCTTCTTTTTTTCATTCCTACCACCACTATGCCGGAACATATGAATTATTAACACTTCTTTTTACTTGAATGTTGGTGTAAATAAGAACGTTTCAAGTAAATAATCAATCTCTAAGGAATGTAGGTAATAAATGCTGAAAACAGAGAATATTGGCGTTTTTTCATATATAATTTCCTTATTTTGATGCCATCGTGACGTTACAGGTGAACATATATTAATGTTGAATGACCACACATTGAATGTTGGTTCTGCATAGGCCACTATCTGTAATTGAGGGCAGACTTACGGGAGAGAAACTACAGAATTGCAATTTCGTGATTTTTTTTTTTTAAACTGTAACGATAGTCCACACTCAAAGCTAATCATAAAGGCTAAACACAACTTTTGCTTTTCTGTCACAGAAAAAAAAATATGCTTATACTAAATTGCTTACTGAAAAACGCAAGTATCTCAAATCGTTCGTACGTACATTCAAGCCAACCCTTTGTTAGAGCGATTTCGATTGTATCACTTATACATATGCCTAGGGCAACTACCGCTCCACCATATACGCAACGATATCAATCGAGTCACTGAGTGTGTCTTTAATCAGCTATTTGAGATTACGTTTCCGTATCCTCTACCATAAAACGTTTTCCAATGATATCTTCAAAAGTTTTCAATGCTGTCTAGTCTCAATCCTATTAAGTATCCCAGACTCATATCACGAATTCATTAATTTTTTTCCGGGGTAGAAATGAATAGGTCACTGCGTTGAAACATAAACAATGCCACTTATAGTGTTAGGTGCTGGGTCGTTAGTGCTTTTGGTAGCCGGTAAACGCAATTAAATCCATCAATCAAAAAACTTATAGGTTAGTGTCTTTCGTTTCTGGACTTTGTCTGTTCGAGTTGAATGTGTGCTGTACGGCATGATTCGGTAGCCGTTCCTTTTTAAAACCTCTCCCAATTACATGACGCGGGCAGTATGCCTCCCGGAATGCCTGGGCCTGTAATCTACGACACATAACAGTATAGATAAATAGGATAACGCAAGTTGAGTAAGATAAAATTGAACAAAAAGTAAGATATATACTCGGACATTCTCATCTTTGATTCAAGTACATTGGGATTTGGTTTTGAATTCGGCACGTGGCTATCATTCCAATACCGAATATATTCAAATGGGGCTAGAAGCAAAAGAAAACCCACTCCGTTAACACTACATTTTAGCTATCTGGTTTCGCATGCCTGTATCTTTATTTTTTGCCACTCCTTGCTGACTCAATACGACGGGAAAAATTGGGCATTCGTTCAATCCACGTATAATTGACACATAGAGTATGGCATTTAACACGACGGATAAAATGGGATGGTCTGTAGTCATTTGAAAAACTCGTTATCCAAGTAAAATGTTGCAAAGGCGAACAAAAACGCAGACTTCTGCCAAATTTATCTCATCCAATTTTTGGCCATCTGCATCCAATATAAAATTTGATGGGCGGTTCCAGGTGTTAGTATCAGCGGCCTAGAACTCCTGAGACAGCCAGCACAACCATTATCTCCATCGCTTTGCCTTTGATAAAACTTGTCTCTCTTGCGTTCTAAGACAGCAACAAATCTATCTGCTGAAACGAGCGTGACAAATATCAGAGAAGCAAAATAGGCTGCATCTGAGAAGAAATAGACCCCTACACAACCGAATCTCCCCAGGGGAGAATCATCGTCTTTAAGAGGAGAGCTAGCGTATTTCCAAATTTTATGACCAATGGCTGAAGCAAGAAAAACGACATCAGCTATTGAAAGGCTAACCAGATACCGGTTAGTTATTGTCCGCATGTGTGGTACCCGTACAGCTACGTAAACGAAGAGAACATTGCCAATTGTTCCTAGCACAAGTATCAGTGGTAAAATTATTGTCACCAGGTAAACTTGTAAATTAGAATATCGGTAAAGTTCCGAATCTTCGACACTCATATTGTAATAGTAAACACACTCTGAAGAAGATGTTTCATCAAGTTGCGGATCACCAGGCGAAGTAACATTAGAAGAGTTCCATTTAGATTCATCCATGGTTATCACTGAACGGATTGTATCCTACTATAGATACATTTTAAGGCAGAGAGCGTGTAGCAAGGTTTGAAAACTAGAAGGTGTCTGTATTTTGGAATGCATCGCTACATCATATAAATGTGAGTCGAAACAACAGCGCACGCGTGAAATAACCACTGCCTGATTGGGCCGAGGCACGCATGGCGTAGCTCGTAGCTATAATGGCAATAGATGAAAACGTAATACGTACTCCACTTGCTTCCTAACATTTCATGAAAGGCGGGTCTGTTATGAAATCTGCCTTTTAAAAGGGAAAACACTCCATAGTTTTCTCTACGCTGGGAATATAGAGCGTCATTTTGTTCAGAGGCCATTACAATATTATTAACCACATCTGTGTTAGAGTCAGTGTATAGATAGATTCAATTCGTATATTGTGCCGTCATCACACCAAGTGGCAGAACATCTATTCATCTATAATCAAAAGAGTGTATTATGCTCTCTGTGGTTAGTTATTTATTTCCTCAGAACAAAGGACACACAATTGAAAATTAAGTTATCATTATCAACTTTTCCAGTAATCATATGTATCATGGTTGCGTTACTTGCGTAACTCAAGGAAACCACGTCCTTATCAAGCATGATCGCATACGCTGTATGATGTAAATGTTCTTTGGTATTAGTAGTTTATGTGTTTCTGTTTTGGCCTCCGTTTAGTATCGTCTGATTTAGACTATATATGTATCAAATTGTGTCACATTTCATTGTTAATGTATAATTCAAGTGAAATGTTTCACTTTTTTTGTATAACATTTTTTTTTTTTTTAAAAAAAGTGCTAAAATGATCTAAACAGTCTCTACTAAATGAACAGGGATTAAAAAAAATGCATTTGCTAAACTGAACAACAACCCATTCGCCATGAGCGTTGATTCAAATTGACCGTAGTGTGTTCAGACAACCGAACGGAAAGCAATATATCAAGATCTTGGAATTGCGTGAATAAAGATCATGTGGTATGAGGCCGAACGCCGTCGTATTCATCAATCTCAGAAGTGCAGTGGAGATGAATGCGCACACGTCTTGCAATTCGTCTATTACACTGTGATGTGGTTCAGAGGTACGTGCAACTTGAGATCTTAGAAATTACGTTATTACGATATTTAGTGATAGACAGTTTAGTGATAAAGATGAATACTATTATTCTGAATACAGCGGAGGGTCCAGGTGTCCTTACTCCACTTTCCTTTTCTTTTTTCACTGGACCCTTTTCAAAGACCGACATCAACGTGTATCCGCCCTGGACCGTGAGCTTGTGTTTGATTGATGAGGGTGAAGAGCATCGTAGATTTTGAAAATGATATTTTAAGAGGATCATATTGATATCTAACGGGATGCGAACTTCGTTGTCCATAGGTGCAGAGGCTGGTTGAAGTGGTGTAGGTCTGGTCATGTAACGAGAAGGCAGATACCAGGATAGATGCGGGTAGCTATGACTGCGAAGGAATGAAACCCGTTTTCTTTTAAATTTAAGCTGTAGTCATGATCATCTCTAGAAACCATGCCAACATTCGGTTTTAAAAATATCTCCGCAAACATCAAATACAAACAAAAATATCCTAGTTCAATCTGTTAATGTTGCGCTTTGAATATTTTATAAAACTCTTCAATTTGAGCCTAAACTCAGCTGAGCGAAGTATTGAATAGAATAGTTCCTCTAACTTTTCGTTGCTTCCAAATATTCGATATACATTATAGGACTGTTGGATTTAAAGGGGCATTTCGTGATCCACAGCCTCGTCCCCCGACTTACCTAAAACAAGTTGAGATTTTTACCGTTAGCCGTAGTAATCCACGTGTACCTAATCTTACTACCATTCGGTCGTATCTGTAAGAAATTCGCAATTTGTGTATTTTCTGTCCGTAAACGGACAGAAATTACAGCACAGTGGCCTATGGGACCGTGGGTAACAAGCAATTGCTTGTAACACAAAACCGCAAGATCGGGATCAACTCAAACTTTGTAAATAAGCTTTTCTCAAGGATATCTAATGAACAATGAATAAAACAGAAGGTGCTAAAATCACGAAATGCACCTTTAAAGAAATACAACGAAATCGTTTATAATCAGAATCCGAAGCGCACATGATGAGACATTATTATTATTCATTTGAGGTCAATACTCTACGTGCTACCCTGAAATTTTGGCGCCAAAATGTATATTAGTAGAATTTGAGACATGGTCTCAGTTTTGCAGTTAGACCCTTACTCAACTACAAAAACTAAGATCCTAACTGTTTGGCGCGAAAACAACATATTTCTTGGAATTTGGGACAGGATGCTGGGTCTTAGTTTTGTAGTTAGACCCTTACTCAACTACTGAATTTGAGGCGCCAAAATGTGTACTAGTGAAATTTCAGACAGGGCCTTAGTCTTGTTGTTTTAGACTCTTACTCAACTACTAAACTAAGACCCTACTTTTTTGGCGCCAAGGTGTATATTAGTAAAATTTGAGACAGGATCTAAGGTATAAGGTCTTAGATTTAGGGTCTTAGTTTTAGGGACTTAGGTTCTGGGTCTTACGTTTTGGGTCTTAGGTTTTTGGTCTTAGGTTTTTGGTCTTAGATTTTGGAGCGTAGTTTTGGGGTCTTATGTCTTAGGAATGTATACACCCTCGGTATTCCAATGTTGATCTGAAGGGTGCTAGGTGGATTAACATATACAGCAATTGTATCTGAGGTAACTGCATGCGTGCTTTTCCAAATGAATCTTGAAAATGATGTCAATGGTATGTGCTGACCTGCAAGTCAAACTAAGATGATAAAGATATCAGTTACACCCCGGATTACACCTGAAGGTTTCACGCAATGTAGACATCCATCTTATGGTCTATTAAAGGTGGATGACTCGATCGACAAGCTCGATCCCCACTTTACTCCGCCAAAATTGAGATTTGGTATCATAAGAAAATCATGTTTGTCTCATTAGCTCAGTGATATTTTTAAAGGCTCAGAAAATACCTCCTTTTAATGTTATGAACAATTACGTACCCACATGTTGTCCATATTTATACATACACTGTCATATTGTCGAAATTAGTACACATTTTTGCTTCTACTAGTCCAACAGTTGGACCGATCTAACTCAAAATATTTAATCAGATGATTTTGGTTATGTTTTCCTATAAGAGAACAAAAAATCATCATATGAAAGTTCGAACCGTGTTCGGGTCACTTAAAAAATATTTTAGTAAGGGTTTTAGCGAAAGGCCAAGCTAATATACCTATGCTTCAATGACTTTCAAAATACGTTCAATCGCTGCATCATGATCATAATAATGTAGTATGTAACGTGTTTTATTCAATCTCCGCGTCTGTTACACAGTTCCAAACGTTCCTGACATAACAAACAAGGGAAGTTGCTGCTCAGTTGTTAGAAATTCCTGCGAGGCTGCGCAACTAGATTTAATCAGATTTCACTCGGAAAACACAGTACTAAAAGTTGCCAGTCACTGATGGCATCTATAGCATTATGTGAAATGATTGAAACCACTTCTAAGTATAAAAGTTCACTCTCAAGCATTGACTCTGTATTCCATACTGATCAATCAATGAAGTTTTAACAAGTCCATGTTAACGGGTGTTTGGGGATTGTTGTGCTATTCAAGAAAATCAAATTCACGATAGCAAATCACGACAACAAGTCCATAGTGTATTTTCAACTGCGAATGGAAATGGAACGATCCTGAAGAAAACATACATCACATAGCAATTCAAGATGGCAGCAAGTACAAAATATAATAGTAGGATTAAACGAGAACTTACCTGTTTGAAGTTTGATCCTTATTTTATGAAGAAATGGCAGTAGAGTAATAAAATGAGAATAGAAACACTGACGCATGCACAGAACATTTTAAAGCCAAGCGATAGTGAGTAGTACAAACCACAACTAGCCTCAAAATGTATGCTTTCCTGTTTATGCATATATTGTGAAGAAATGGGTTTGGGATGGTGGGCATTTTATTACTCCACTACCATTTCTTCATAAAATAAGGATCAAACTTCAAACAGGTAAGTTCTTGTTTAATCCTACTATTTTATTTCGAAATACGTGTATTAATAAAATGAGACTTTAAAGACACTCTAGTCTCTTGTGTCCTTATTAGAACAACAGCAACTTTAATATTAAAGTGAAGATACCTCTTTCATGCACTAAACCAACCTTTTCATAACATTATGTTCCAAGTACAGTTGCAGCAAACACATTTTCATTGCTTTCTATAGCCTTGTTATAGAATGTTCGGAATGTTTTTGCCGATGCCCATCCAGCTGCAGACATAATAGCTTCAACTGGAATGTCACTGTTATTAGCAGCTGAAGTACAAGCAGCTCTAGTTGAATGTGCTTTAAATACATTAACATCCACACCCGCTGCTTTCATGACTCTTTTTAACCAGCGGCCAATAGTATCTTTAGACACACTACCGTGAGGTTTTTTTTTGTATCTTATAAGCAGCTGCTGGTCATCACCTCTAAGTTCTGCAGTTACTTCTAAATACAGTTTCAGTAAACTATAAACACACAATTTCTTGTCCAAATCATATGCTTGAAATTTGATTCGCATACCAGCTTTACCTGGTCTAAACTGTTTCAGCAAATCTGTGATACAAAATCCAAAACAATCAGTACTACAGGTAATATTATCCAATCTTAATTTATGCAAAGTGTGTAGTCTTTGAGCTGAGGTTAAAGCTAATAACATGGTCAATTTGAGAGTTAAATCTCTCAAACCCAAACTCTCATTTGGCGATAAGCTTCTTAAATAATCTAAGACAATTTTAACGTCCCACACTGCAGTATATCTGGGAAGAGCTGGGCGTAGCTGGAAAACTCCTTTCATGAATCTGGATATTAGGGGATGGGATCCCACTGGGTGTCCCCCTGGTATAACAAGGTAAGAAGATAGGGCACTTCTCGCTATGTTGAGGGCGCGCTTAACCCCAAGTAAAATTTGTCATATTGTTAAGTAGGAAAGGAACACAGGCCCTATCTACGTCTGTTTTTTTTACGATGGATTTGCACCCCTGCAGCTACAAAATCAATCCTTCTAGAAGTCTAGAAGTGGACTTTCTCCATGAGCTAGTATGATGTTTCATTGCTCTTTTGGTAGCTTGCGTTTTTTTCGAGGGAGTTCGGATTAATCTGCACCAAATTAGGAACGTAAATGTCATTCAGTGTGGATGCGTGCCCAGGATATTTTTTGGGGGGGGGGGTTTTTTTTGGGGGCTGGTTTGATAGAACACCATTTGGTAAGAATTGGGTTCCTATATGAGCGTAGCAACAATATGGCAAAACAAGGCTTTTGTGTTGGCATCAGGGCACTATTTTATGCCTTCTGCTTTGCACTTTTCAACTTTTGAATACAGGTTGGGATTAGACAAAATGGTGGGAAAGCATAAAAAATATGTTTCCCCAATCTAATGAAAAAGCCTGATATCCGCCGCATCAGGATCTGGCCTTCCAGGAAATGTATCTAGGTAACTGTTTATTCAACCGTGATGCGAAAAAGGTCTATGTCTGGTTGATCAAAATATTTCACCTATTTTTTTTTGGAAAAAAACCTCTTTATCTCAATCATTTCTGTTGCTATATCAAATTTGGGATTTCCTACTTGCGATGATGTCTTTTCACACAGGTGTCCGTTCCCGAAAGTGGTCTTACGACAGTCGTAGCCTCTTCTATCGCAACATTTGCGTAAAGTTCACACTTACGAATAACGGCGTTCCCGAAACTTAGTTGACACTTCAGATTTTCTCCAAAACTCCGAAAAAATCTACGTCTGTCGGAACTAGCACGTACGATAGTTCTACGACTGTTCATGCGTTCCGGAAACTTAGCGTAGTCGCAGGATTATCGTAAGTTACGCGAAATTTACGTTACTCGAGTAGACGTAGACTTGAAGTAGACGTAGACTTGAATGTAAGATATAAGTTGAATATTATGGCACATCATTGGAGAAGAGCTAGATTCGTGATTTTATTGGAAAAGGGGATGTGAAGATGGGAGATGATTGTAGGAGGACTATTCCAATCCATTTTGAACAGCTCGAGACGGACCCGGGGAGGTGGTGTTGGTACTTGTGTTTGGTTGGGTGTGTGTATGGGGTGTATGTGCGTACACTTTACGATAATCTGCACTCAGCGTCATCACAGAAGGAGTACCCTAGAACCCAGAAGCACTGCAAGTTATCGCAGTGTATCTAACCTCAAATTCATCTCGAAAATGACTGGACAGGCATGCCATCACACAGCTCCAAAATTACCTTGCCGCAAAATGACTTGACTGAATACCAGAGATGCTTACCGAAAGTCACAGTTGTTGAACGGCGCTCCTTTGTGTCAGATAATGATTTGCTGTTAAATGTTGATTGAGGCTATGGATGCGGGAATGGTCCTTCTGGATTGAGTGCACGCATCGTACTATCAACCACGACACTCTGATCCAACGTCTGGAGACTAAATATGGCATCTCGGGATCGGCATTCACATGGTTTTTTTTTGACTTTACATTCGTGGTCGGAAACAAGTTGTTAAATTAAAATTTGGGACATTAAAATCTGAGCCCACATGAGCTAGCCTAAGTGGTTGTCCCGCAGGGCTCTGTTGACGGTCCGCCAAATTTTCACATTATATTCTTCTCCATTAGAGGATATCGTCAGAAAACATGATGTAAATGGCAAGAGGTTACTATGCGATGACTCTCAGCTATATACAATACTTAATCCAGCTTATAAGCTTCCTCCAGCCATGACTTGAAAAAAAAAATGCATTAAATGATATCAAGAAATGAATTCACAGCAAACAAGCTTGCAATCAATGACAGCAAAACCGAAGTCATTCAAATAACATCTTGTTTCTCCAAAACAACTCCTCTCCACTCTATTGCAGTAGTGGTGAAACCACAGTGGAAAAACGTCAGTGAAGCCAAAGATCTTGGTGTGTTGTTGATAGTAATCTGTTGCTCATTTCTCCTGTTAAATAACATTTGTCGTCTGTCATCTCTTGCCCTACGGAACAGTTTCCTGATTATCAGTTGAACAAACTCTAAAACGATCCAGGCTGCTGCTGCTCGCCTCGTCACATTAACCAAAGCAAAACACGAAACATAACTCCTATTTGCAGATTTAAATTGGTCTTGCCTATCAAACAACGTATTCATTTACAAAATCTCATGATCCTCACATATAAGTCTCTAAACAATCGGACACCAAAATATATATCTGAATCATTAAGGAGGAAAATCATCCTCGCACCTTGCTGTTCCAATAATGCAATCGCTCTACAGCGCAAACGTGCAAAAAAAACAGTGAATTAGGACAAAGAGCTTTCTCTCATGCAGTCCTGAGCTAGGAACACATTACCACCAAATATCAGAAATGCTAACCCCGACTCTGCACTGAATCACGGGTTCCTTACACCAAAACCATTTGTCGTAGTCATTTTGGGTTTCATACCGATCTGACATTTTGTTTTGTATTATTTATTAATGTGTCTACCGTTTAAGACCTATCCAAGCGTTTAGAAGGAATGAGCTTTCATAAGCATAAGTTATATTATTATTATATTATGTGTGGGCGTAGGTGTGTATGTTGTTTTTCGTGAGTTGTTTGTTTTAGTTTTGTTTTGTTTGGCTCAGTGTCACCCAATGACCGATTTCAAACTAATTTGAAAGATTGAGGCCTATCTCTTGTAGGCATTTCTCACAATTTCAAAACATTGATTCCTTTTTAAAAAAGAAAAAATCATTCTCTTTTGTGGATTTCAACCCTTCACATTTTTTAGGGCGGTGTCTCCCAAAAGACCTCCGGTTTTCAGTTAATCCAGTTACTTCCAAAGTTGAGTGATCCCCTTCCCCAAGTTTAAAGTATGTCAGATTAGGAAGTGATTAAGGAGTACAGCATGTCTAATTTGTGAACATTTATATAAAAAAATTAGCGTTATTTTCCCATTTACTTAAGTGAGGAGGCCTAGCTAGGGTGAAACGTCACACGACACATCCGTTATTATGTACGCTTTAAAAGCACTGACCAGATTTAAGGGTATTGAGAGGAAAGTTCCATCGGTATAATTAATTAAACCTCGCGTATCGACTATATTGGCATTGTAAAGAAAAGTCAACATGTTATTTTGAGGATGGTGTTAATTTGCTTAAAAAAAGGTTTTCAAATGCCCCCTCAAATGACTCCCGTCTACATGAATAACTACTCTTATGCATGAGCTATTTGAACACCAACATAATTATTTCAAGTTATCTATGAAGACGAAAGATATGCCTATACCCTATTGTGTCCTGCGTTTAAATAATCAAATATATCGAGAGTCCTTAGGGTCTTATGAATTGAGTGGGATCATTCAATGCGACATTATGGTGTTAGAGTAAGGGTTGGTAGCTAGCAGCTTGTAAATCAAGTTATGCAGACAAATATAAAACCCTATAAACGTTTTGCTCAAAGGTAAATCAAGAGGAAATAATTTTATTGTAGGGTTATCATGACCATCTTGACCCTCTAACATAGTAATATTTTACATTGCTCAAAACAAAATTAAATGTGCAAAATTTAGATACAAAACATTCTGGAACGGAGGAGACAATAAAACAAAAAAGTTATATACTTAATCCATATTTCAAGAAACAATATCTTTATTCCAGGATTGACCTACATGGAACATCTTGTTATATAAGCCTATGTTATATTTATTGAAAAAACTTTACAATACCGTCCATGTGCCAAGCAAGTTAGTATTTATTGCATCTTGCAGTAATTAAATTTAAAATGTACATTTTACCTGTAAGTTATGGTATAGAGTTGCATGTACATGTTAACACGATATTGCGTTTTCAATTATATTTCTTTTATAATAAAAGGACCCTCTCGAATTTCGATTTAAAAAAAGAAAATAACAAAAAATAGTATGAATTACATCTAAATTGATCACAGAAATGAAAATAAACAGCTCTCACTTGCAGAGCTATAACTAACTGAAATAGTCACTATAATTAAACAATTCTATACTAAACGAATTAATAACCGTGATGAAAAAGAAGTGAACACAGGAGCTACATGAAGCAAATAAAAAATATTGAAGAGTTTAACACACACACATACACACACATACACACGCGAACAAAAAAAAAAAATTAACGAATCAGACCAAGTTGACCGACAATCAAGCGAACCCTGTCCGAGTGTTTTAATACTTGTTCTAGATACCACACAGATACCACACAATAAAAATCATTCATACCTGATGATAATAGGCACATGGTAACATTCGCAAATGTGTCTCAGACTTTTGCACCCAGACAGAGCCCAATTTTAATCCCAATCAATGAATGGAATGACCTTTAAATCGGATTAGTTTATGTTAACGTAAGATTGCCGTAGGTTTTTTTACTGGTAGAAATGTACTTACGACCATCTTAAGTACATTGTTCGGGAACGCTACTACCATGGTCGTAACTAAAATCTTAAGCCGTGCGTAAGATGAAATTTACGATCATAGTTTCGGGAACGGACCCCAGGTACGTATGACGCTGAAAGTCAGATATTTCTCATAATGCACCACATGCGCTTTAATTCCGCCCATATTATTTACTTATGTCATAGCGGTCTTGTTATCCACCTTTACATGGAGATGAACATTCCTACAATTTTTGCAGAATGCTTTTAAATTGTAAAAGACAGCTAATAATTCTAGGTAGTTTATTTCGTTCCTACTGGTATACTCAATCAATTCATGTTCATTCCATCTACCTCTCACTTCTGTTTCCCCATTTGTGCCACCCCATCCATGCCCACTTGCATCACTTTCAATTTGTAAGCTAGGTCTTGATTGATGTATTGGGGAGAATGTGGTATCCAACAATATATTAGTTAGCCACCAATCCAGGTCATTTCTTGCCAATTTTCCAAGCTCAGTCTTGGCATCAAAATTTCCTTTATTTCTACCCAGAGCTTCAATCTTTGTGTTTTCAAGTGCCCGGTAATGTAAAGGGTCATGCTGCAATCCTGAAAGATTCCACCAGCCACACCACTATATAGATCTGGTCTGGCACCCTTGCTGGCCGAAAAGTGTTTTGTTGGAAACGGTAAAAAAGAGTGACGGTAATTAAAATTGAAAAATATTATAAACTGGAACTTCATGGGCCATATTTTGTGTTATCAATTATTTGTTTAGTATTTGGTACACATTAAGGCTACCAAAGTACTTCTGCAGAGTCAACGCATCTTTGGTTGGGGCAATTTGGCCATCATTTTGATTTGCCGTAGAGTGCCACTAATAGGATTCTGTTGCCCCTGCAATCATGTGTAACAAATCACAAGGCTTAGAGCACAGGGAAATCAAGCTTTTCTTTGTGTAACATGTGTCCTGTGCCCTTGATTTTTTGGACCCATTGCTTGGCATGAATGGAAATTCTCCCACCACTGTATGTACACATTTTACAGGCTGTGTATCACCACAGAGCCAAATACCAAATCAAATAGGGTATGATATTTGAATGAAAAAAAAAACATATTCAAGTAGCACGGGGAATCATACAGGCACGTAGGTGATACTTCTAAAAGTAGTGGGGCTCGTCGAGGTTTGGCACCATAACGGAAAGAAGCAATTTAACCACAGACCTTAATTGGTTGCCTCTTAATGATGTGATTCCTTCCTAAAGTTTTTCACTTAAGCTTATCCTTTTGATAATCAAAGGAATAAGCTTTAGTGACAAATTAGCCGCCTTTTTGGATTTTTTGCCAGCCATTTTGGATTCAAGTCTTATTTTGGTTGTATCGTAAAGGTGAGTGGACTTCGATCTTTTAATTGCACGTTGTTCAATAACACCTTAGGGAATTATAACAAGATCAGAAAAACATTCATTCTGATAATCAATATACCCTTCAATTTCTGCCATTTTGGTCAAGGTTGCTAATGTAACGAAGTCTTACCAGTGGAATGTCCATCAGGGTATTTCTGTTCTAAATGGCACCAAACACAATCAAATTTAGTAATTGGATCATATAATAAACATATAAAGCACGTAAAAACATGACAGTGTAACAGTGCGCCATGTGGAAATTTGGCGGCCATCGTGAAGGAAATTAATTTGGCCCCTAGACCAGATTTTTTGGCATATAAAGGAGCTACATCTGTGCCAAATGTGGTACTTTCACCCAAAATGCATAAAAAAAAAAACAAAGTTTGATATCTTGCAAAAACCATTCTGTCATGCTCTTTTTTCTTCCTGGGTTTCTTCGTTCTTCCTCCATCTCTTTGGGTCGTAGTCGGTTCGCACAAGATGCTACCATACGGACTTCAAAACGCGTTTTTTAATTAACCCCCCATTGCAAATCATCGGGTTTTCGTAAACCCTGATGGGGGTGACCAATAAGCTTGGCGTTCGCAAGCGAATTAAGACCCATCACCAAATGGATACCAAACCACGCGCGGATTTCGGCTGCCGATGTCCATCTTTTCTCACCCTCTTTTCTCTAACCCGGATGTTTTTGTCCCGTCGGCGATCTCCTGGAAGAGATTAAGGAGAGAAAACTCCGCAAAATAGTCCAGGGGACCTCGTCTGTTGGTCAGCGTCCAAGGTCGGTCCACTCGGCAGTGTAACCGCGGAACACGTGTCGTCGCACCGGGGTCAAATGTGACGTCCATCCGAGATCGTCCTTAAAGGGTCCAGCGGTCAATCGGTCCCCGCTTCGGGTCATTTTCTGCCCGGTCTCTGTACTCGGCACCCTTCTTTCGCGGTGAGGCTTGCTTGCGTGGGATCATCAGATAAAAATCCTTCGGATCCTACAGGCTCATCAAATGTCCTTGGCTAAAGTCGGTACCATCGTTGGGTCCGCGTAAAGCGCAAGCTTCATCAACGGTTGCACCATGTCATCGGGCGTCGACTATCCTGGGGATACAACGCGGAGTTGCTCCGACTTGGCAGAATAGCCTTGCCCAATGAGCTTGATGCAACCGGGTCCTTTCCCCGGCTCCTTTAGCTTCTTTGGCTTGGGTTTTGGCACGTCGGAGGGCAGGTCGGGGGAAGAGGCCCCCGGCTCCGCTGATGAGTTGATGCGCCGGTTTCTGCTGCGCGCGTGTTCTGCCCTAACCCTCCTCAGCGGGGCCAGTTTTCCGTGTGCGGTCGGCTGTCCTTTTTGCTGCCGCTACTCTCCCCGAATATCCACTCGCGGCTTCTTAGGCTTATTTTTAGGCTTTTTCATCTCCTCTTCTTTCCAACAACCGAGGCAAGCTGTTTCCTCGTGAGGACTCAGAACTTTCCGAAGTTGATATCATGTTTTCTATTGCTAGACTGATACAGATCGCTGGCGATCGTTCCTTTTCTACCCTAGAAGTTTCCCGCCACGAATCATCCCGTGCCTAGCAAGTTCCCGCCACGTATCACACGTGCCAGCGTCATGTGGGTACACATACGTTATCACGTGAGAAAAGGTATGCGAAAAAGAAAACGAACAAACATTACTACCTTAGTTGGACTCGAACTGTATCCTAGCGGTCTTGGTCCGGCGCCTTATCCACTGCACTATCTGATACTTACCTGAAAAATGCTGCATTTTTATAATTTTATACCTTGGAATCCAAGCCGGGCCACGGCAAAAGAAACTTTCTACCTCGCCGGGCAAAGGCATGAAAACTTTCTATTTTCTAGCCCCCTGACCTTTACTCCGGTCGCACCTTAACCCGTCGGCAACTGACCGCTTCAATTGGCGGTAACTAAGGGCGGCCCGCACGCCTGTTAAGGCGCGTGCAGTTTTACCGGATTTTGGCTACTGCATGAACCGGTCCCAACAGCCTGACCTTTACGCGGTCGCAACCCCTCACCTTAACCCGGGCACCTGACCCTTCAATTGGCGTACTAAGGGGCGGCCGCAACGCCTGTTAAGGCGCGTGCAATTTTACCGTCTGTTGGGCCTACTGCATGAACCGGTCCCAACACCTGACCTTTACGCTGTCGCAACCCTGACCTTAACCCGGGCCACTGACCCTTCATTTGGCGTAACAAGGGGCCTGCCTCACGCTGTTAATGCGCGTGCAGCTGTTTTACCGTAATGGTTGGGCCTATAGGTCTGTTTAATTAACCCTGTTGCTAAGTTAGAGGAAATTTGTTGGTTTTAATTTGTTCTGACAATGTAATTGTATTGGAATTTGTGGCAAGAAATGTGTTCTTTCGTTTGAATTAAGGTCACCATCTGTTTATCACAGACGTTTTCTGATCAGATTTATTTGGGTTGCTGGTAGTAATTTCGGCTTCCTTCTGTGTAGCAGTAATGGCTACAGGCTGCAAGTCTTGTATGGTAGCAGTAGTTTTGTATTTGGAACTGTTGGTTAAACCAACGCACCACGGCGCAGAAAACCTATATTATCCTGGATAAGATTATCTGGCCCGGCTGTTGGCATGCACTTCATAACAAAAACGCACTTTGTAACAAATTTGTTATAACTGCGGTTAATCACTGCTTGTGACAAGAAACAAAAAGGGACAACTTCGACCACTCATACAAAATTAAAAAGTGGTGAAATTTTCAAAGATGTTCCATTTAAGGACGTTACTCCCCACGAAGTTGTTACGAACTGCGATAAGCTCTTTTGACTAAACAAAAAAAGGGACAGCTTCGACGCACTTTGTAACAAAATCTTTTTGACGAAATCTTCAAAGATGTCCATCAAAGAGCACTAACTCGCCCCACATCAACTCGCCCAATACCAACTTGTCCATAGCAAATCGCCCCATACTAATTCGTTCCAGTATTGACTCATCCGTATCAACTCGGCCATACCAACGTGCCCCAATTATTAATTATTAATTATTCAACTCTGCCAATATCAACAGCCCAAGTATCAACTTCGCCAAATTGAAGACACTCTCATGGCCTCGTATGAGATCGTCCCATGCTCTTTCACCCGCCTATTATTAACTAGCCCAGATCAAATCGCCACGATTTAACTCTCCCCATTTCAACTCGTCCCATATCAAATCGCTGATACCAACTCGTCCAATTATTAACACGCCTATATCGAATCACCTCTTGCCAATTCGCCTTATTAATGACGTTCCCATAATCAACTCGCTCATTATTAACTTCCCACATGGCAACTCACGCCAGACCATCTGGCCCCAATATCACTTCCCCGCCTTCATTCAGGCCACTATATAATTTCAAATATTTCAGATATCTTTCCGAAACGATATAACTTCAGCAACCCACTTTGTTACGAAATAGTTACAAAGTTTATTAATTAAGCTACTACTGCTGCTCTATGGGGTAGTACAAGACAACACACTGTAACAACATCGAGAGAAGTATCAACATATATTGAATCTTGATA
>JAMKCH010007329.1:0-32564 GCA_023653785.1 Ophioderma brevispina | reverse complement strand
AATATGCCGCCCCAGTATGGTGCAATAGCTCTCACACAAAGAAGCTGGACACAGTACTCAACGAGACCATGAGAACCATTACTGGCTGCCTTGTCCCACTCCATCTGAGTTTCTACCAGTGCTTTCAGGCATTGTACCTGCAGTGCTTCGGAGAGAATATCACACACATAAACTGGTGAATAAGGCTCTGTTGGACAACAAGCACCTGCTGCATAACACTGTCAAAGAATCACACTAGCTCGGTAAACAGAGACTGCGCTCTCGTCGACCTTTCTGTGGACACGCTGCTAAACTCTCCAGCTCCCCATTCAATTCAACATCTTACAGACATGGAAGGCTGTCTGGCTAGATACTCCAATACCAGACCAATACACTATCATACCTATGACTACTCCCACCTGGTAGCAATCTTCCACGTAAGGAATGGGTCACTTTGAACATGATTCGCACAGGAGTCGGTCGCTTCAACAGCAATATGCACCGATGGGAGCTGCGACAATCTCCAGCCTGCCAATGTGGCTCTCCATCACAGACTGCGGATCACATTCTAAATGAGTGCCCTACCTTTTGTCCACCGGTGGATATAGACTTCTCAAACCCCAATTAATCAAGAGCGACCTGGCTCCATCAACTTCAACACATTTAGCTGCTGCACCATACGCAAGAAGAAGTGTTACTAATATGCTCGCCAAACTTGGGGTCTTACCTTGGTGTAAGATATTCATGAGTTAGACTAGAGTAAAGACTCTTTTACGGAATAAAGCTGTACAATCCTTGTAATCCTTTGATCCTCTTATAGAAGATTTCATGCTAGGCTAATTTCATGAGGTCTTACATAGAGGATGAACCAAACTTGGTCGGGAAAGCATTGAGCAGAGCAGTCTGAAGACCAGACTAAAATCCTTCCACAAAATCGCAACCATTCAGCTGACCAGACCATTAAGCATCAAAATGACATTAACCGAATCCAGTTAGGCCTAGGAAGGGCATAGTTATCAGTTCACATCTCACGAAAATCCAAACACTATCATTATGCAATAAGCCAATGACAATTCTGGGGAGAGAATGCATCCCTACCTTTACTCCAGTAGTGGTGTAAAAGCAGTCCATTAACTTGTTTGCAACTGGAAGGAATACTGAGCATCTTACAATAATATTGCATTTCCATCCATTAAACAGCTATCGTGGGACCGAGAGAACAGTAACCGTTCTCTTTGGACGTGTGACAAAGAGAACAGTAACAGTTCTCTTTGGACGTGTGATTTTCCTCGCGCTACGCCAGCATAAATAGGCGTTGGGCATTTCAAATTTTGTTTCACCACGGTTTGATCAATTATTCAAAGCTTTTTCAAAAGTCCATCTTCGCCTGTTTTATTGGTTTTTGTTTGACAACTGCCTTTTGGATCTCTTCCATCCGAGCTCATCCGGATATCATTCAGTAAAGTTTAGTTCATACAAATGTAATATCCTTGAATTCAAGGTGAGATGGTTGCCTACTTCGCATGACTACTCTGCCCATTTTCCTTGTCGTGTTCTCCTTTAACTGGGCCCTTTGCTGGAGAGCTCTCCAATTTTCTTTGTTTGGAACATTGTCCGGGTGTCACTAGACCAAGCAGCAGCTTCGGTTTGGTGTGGCATCTCTTATCTCTCCTTGCGAGACGTTGCATTTCTTTCAAGGCTCCTGTACTCAGCTGTCCTTGCTGAGTGCCCGAGAGGGGAGGCACTGACTTAAAATGGCGATACGGGTACATGCGGCGGTTCGCGCCTCGTAAGTTCTTATAGAACCCCTGTTCAAGTATGTTTCGGTTCTTAAGACCCATACTTTGCCACGAAACTCACAAAATTTACCCCCATGGCTAAATGTTTGGGGAATTTTGCCAGTTCTTCAGCTTTTAACCCTCTAATTTGGCCCAAAATTCAGTTCCCATGTCCACGAAATCGGGCAAAAATCAGTTCCGAAGACCCTACCTCGGTTTCCGATCCCCCACGTTCGGCGCTTTTCGCCGCATACCCATACCCACATCAAAGTTGCATGCCCACCGGGAGGCTGCGTGGTTGCTCTTCAGATTTTTACCCTGCAGCGCATTCTGACACTTGTTACGCTTTTCCACAACGTATTCCACATTTCGTAGCTTGGCTGATTCAGGATTCCCCTAAAAAAGATTAAGCTAAATTGTCAAGGAAAAGATAAAAGTACAGTAGGAAGAGTAATAAAACATGTAAATATGTTCGGTTGAACGACCAGGTGTGAATTAGAACATATTTAATTTCTTCACGGTACGCTTGGTTGCACTGTGTTTTGTATTATGCATTCCAGTGTGCATAATAGGTGTTGGTGTACCGGGGCTTTTCACTTCATGTCGGTCTAGCACAGGCGCAGGTTTTCTTTTGGTCCTCCTCTACTATCCGTATTAAACTATTCCAGGACTTATAGTTCTTTTCATTTGGGGGAATAATAAGTGTTTATTCCCTTAAGATGCAAGCGGTTGAGACTGAGCAACAGGATCGTCCAGCCACGAAGGAAGATTTGAAGACCCTTTTCAAGAATTTGCGGTGGTGTTTGACGCTAAACTTGAGCGAACGAAAGCTGAATTTGAGGAGTCTCAACAAAAATCGTCTTTGACCTCAACGCAGAAGCTTAAAGAAGACACAAAGACAAAGTGGAGTAGAGAGGGGCAATCAGAGACAATTCGAGTTTAATCAGCAAGTGTCAGCTAAGTTTTATATTTATGATTACTATATTTGGTTTTCTTGTTTGTTGCTAACTTTTCTGTTTGTTGTTTTCGTTCTGAGTTTTGTCTTCTCCCCTCCTTCTTTAACCTTCACTGGGTTGGCGTGTTTATGCTGGCACCAAGTGCCAATAGACTTGACTGACCGCAGATTATGTAGTTTGTGTGTTTATTATGGTGTTTCAGTGCATGGGGTTTAGGGAAGAATTATTTCCTTCGTGTTGAAAATGCAACGGATCGTAACTTACGAGTTTTTAGAAAAGTGGGTTAGCCACAGCTGTTAGACCGCATACCACTAAAAAGAAAATCCTAGGATCCAGGAAGGGTTGATTGGCTTCTGATCCTACGAATGTCAATTATGACATTGCGAATTTAAAATGCGAAACCCTTTTCTCTTTTTTTTTATTAATGTCGAGGCTAAACTAGGCATTAACAGCTGTTATCTATAAGTTTGGATAGTGAAGTGGGCGTTGACCAGCAGTTTTAGCCATTTTGGTAATCACAAGAGACCATGACAGGTCATTACTGATGGAGATGCCAAGTAGATCGACCCTGTCAACCTCTTCTAGAGTTGTTCCAAAGAAGTGGAGACTTGGATGGCTTGTTGCAGCATCTTCTTGTTTGATATTGCTTGACAGTTAAACACTGCAGCACCGAACAGTACATTCCCGAAGGTCACAAGACTGGATTTCCTGCAGGTCTTTGTTGAGAGAGGCAGCAGCTGGAATTCTGTCCTCTTTTGACATTATGAAGGTCATGAGTGTGACATCGTCTGTGTAGAGGATGGATTGATTCTTCTTGTGACTTTGTAAAAATATTAATAAAAAAACATGTTTAATGATACTTATTCCAAATATGAAATGCTTTTGCACGCTCGGCATTTTCTTGTTGTTATAATGGAGGGGTGAAAAATTCCCTGTTGGACTCTATGGGGATGGGGACATTATACCTCTCCCTATTAAAGGGAATCAACCCTATGCAAAATAAAAAAAAACATATTTTGAATCTGTAGCAATAACTTTTTGATGTTTAAAAAAAAGAAATCTGGGTATTGCAAAGGGTGACCTTTCTTGAATAAACAAATGACCTTTAGCCTATTTCCCCAAATATCGTGGAAAGGAGGCACCACACGCATGTGACCCAATTGACTCCTGGTTACCTTAGGAATAATTTAAGCTATATTTCATTAGATTTAGAGCAGTTCAAACAGTTTCAAACATAGTAACTTTACCCCTCTCCTGGGGCCACACGCAGCAGCGGGTCTCCGGCAGACATTCGTATTTGCAAATGTTATATTTTTTCTCTGAATTTTGCCGTATTCAGATGTTGGTATCTTGTTCGTTTGATCAAAACCTTCTGAGCTGCCAGTCTTTTAGCTGAAGAAAGTCAAAACTGTCAGTTAGTTTATCTCTTGATAATATGAAATTGTTGATGTTTATCTTACAAACCTCATAAACCTCTTCAAGAAAAAATAGACTAATTCTCTTGAGCGCGAACTTGCTAGTAAATAAAAGATTATACCATGCCATCGTTACTTTACTTCTTTTCAGCCATTCAAAAATGGCTGGCGAGATTTGCACGACCAGTACTTTATTATTCACATTTTGAAGAAAACATTTTCAATTACATCATGACATAATGAAATCTCAATAACTATTTACATCTGCATACCCCCAAAGGTCGCGTTCTAGTTAGAGAATAAAGGTATTGTTTTTAGCCTCTGCCGTGTATCTATCGTGTCATATCACACGGGCGACAGCATTATTTTAAGTAGAACAACGAGGCGTAGCCGAGTTGTTTTACGCTATACCTTTATTCTCAAAACAATACCTTTATTCTCATTCTTTAATACTTTATTCAAAATAAGAAGCGATATTTATAAAATTATGATAGATTTTACCCAACAAACTACCCCGACTTACCCCGACTTTTTAAATCGATCAGTCCGTTTTTTACTATGCGCCTTCGATTGGCCCGATCAGTGCGTATGCGTAGCGCGTTGACGCGTACTCGCTGTAGCGTGTGATATCGTCCAATATCACACGGTAAAGAACCAATGAAAATACGTAAACAATCTCAAGTGTTTAAGAATTATGCATAAAACCATACACTTGACTTTCTCAAAGAACAACTAGGCAAAAGGTAAGCAAAGTCCCTATTTTGATTTTTCTCAAAGTAACAAAGAAATAATAGGTGTTTCAAATGTCCGAGGCAAATCGGGATATTCTAAAAGGTTTAGACAAAATTACTCCAAAACTACTTCACATTGAAATTTTCCTGTTTTTCTGTCGCGGCCTATCTGGAGATTTTCCGGCGTGTCTTTGGCCACTCCGCCCCCGATGTGCAACCGCACAAGCGAAATAGTCAACAATCCTCATGTTACTGGCGCCGGCAAGCATATGCTGCATGGACTTGTCCAATGTTGCACCCAAAGCGCCGTTTAGAAACCTACGAACATTGGTGCTGTTGTATTTGCAAAGTTTTGCAAAGTTTAGAATATGAGGGCACATGTGGTCCAGTGGATCAGTGCTCGGCCCGTACGCCAAAGGTTGTGGGTTCGAGCCCCGCTGGGGCCAATGTGTTTCGCCCTTGAGTAAGGCGCTTTACTCCCCCCCCCCCCCCCAATTAATGACATGATTAGCCCGGGTATAAACGGGGGTACCGGCATTATTCAATGCTGGGAAGGTAACAGACTCGCTGTAGATGAGGGGTGTGGCGATCCCACTGCACCAACATTATATGTTGGAGTCTGGCCCAAATCGCTTCGTAAGAGAGATGGGCACTCCGTTCCTGTGTACACAGGTCCGTCCCTCCCCCTGTTAAAATATGAAACTAGGTATTGGTTGACACTCATTAAGTCTATTGTCCCAACTATGATGCAATGTTATCAAAAAAACACAACGGGCACACGAAATAAGTAGTACAATAAATGATAATCCCATTCTCGATGTTTGGGGAAGGAGGTTTGAAGATGTTTTTTCTGTAGTTTCAAGGATGCTGAATCGAATTTTTTTGATCCAACCTCTGGGAAATTCGGGGAACATTGTAAAATAAGGGGGTTAATACATGGATAAAATTGAAATCGTCAAATTGTGTTTAAATGTACACCAATATATTTGTCTCGTTATAAGAATTAAAAAGGGGTATAGTTTGCCTAGGTTCCGACCTTTGGTTACACGGCTACAGCCCCAATAATGCCCAAGGTCATCTTGCGGTAAAAATTATCCTTTGCTCAGGTTTTGTTGAAACTGATGTGAAATTATTGCTCTGCTCTTGAGGTTAAGTTTTAGTGACCCTGAAAGGCCACGTAGACCGTCTTTACATTTTGCCCTCTTAATTACACAACCAAATACCAACATTGCAAAACATTGTAAAATAAGGTAAGACGAACAATTAAACACTAGTTTCAACGAAATCGGAGCATTGGGTAAGTTTTACCCCAGGATGACCGTGAACCTTAAGAGGGCTGTACGCTTGTATCTGTGTAACTAAAGGTCAGAACCTAGACAAACTATACCTTTTTAATCCTTATTACAAGACCAATGCATTGGTGTACATTGAAACATAATTTGACTCGATTTCAAAATATACTGTGTAAATTCAATTCAAATAAGTTTTATTAGCATTATCATTTTAACCAATTATTTTACAAAATTCCTAATATTTCTCAGAGGACCCAATAATTCCGATTCAGCATCCTTCCCTAATACGATCCTCATTTCACAGCTATTTGAATGTCTCATTTATTATGACAAACTGACTTCATCCTGTGGAAATTTTACGAAATTTCATTGCGGGCAAATATGATTTTCTTTAAAATCTAGTTTAACACGTCTCTCTATGGAGAATGGGCATATAGAGGGCGCTATAACATGCAAATCATGACCTATATGGCAAGATTCACGCAATGGATGTTTCTCTACTTATATCAGTTGTCAAACTTGCGTCGCCACTGCTTAAAAATGCTCTAAAAATAAATGATTTACATGATGGGGTCAAACAGCTGTGATTTATGCCCCTACTCACACTATTACGTCAGAAGAATAAAAACAGAACCTCACCTGCGGTACTATTTTCAAAGTAAGTACCAATTCCTAACGCGTAGTTCGACTCCTTGATGGAGAATGAGTCATAAAGAGCATAAGCTGTCACCATCGGGTTACTGTAGTCGCCCAGATCTACTCGAAGCTCCCAATCTCCAACCAATGTCATTTTATGAAGAATCTCATTGCCTAACCAGAATTCACCAGATACGTTACCAAAACCGTCACGGTATTCGGTCCAGTTACGGTAGAAGTCTTCAGATCCATCGTATCTTTTTTGAAAGACCTGTATTTGAATGAGGAAAATACATTCAAAACGATTTTTTCAGGATTTAAGGAGGTATTGAATTCGGGTTATCCCTTCATGTAATTTCTGTAAAGACATGTATAGAGTTGAATGGGGTTAACTTTATGGGCTTTATTTCATATAGGCTTAATTGATTTCCTTCATCAAGTCTTACACCAAGGACACGCCTGAATACATATGTCTAATATTTTTATGAGAATTTGAGGCGAATACTCCCAAGTTTTGAATGCATAATATTTAGGGTACCTACGAATATAGATGGTCGCCATTGCATAGGGTTCGTGTTAACGTATGCCAACCACCATAAAAATGTGTTCTTATCACATTAATTTTGGCTACTATAGGTTTTCCCAGTAAGTTTAAAACATTTTTCATTATATTTCATATCTTGTTAAGTTGTTTTTCGTCCAAAGAAAACCGAAATATGCATTTGTTTAAAACAATGTCGTCTTTGGTCAATTATATTGAACATTTGATTCAAACAATTAACCTTATTTTTATGCAATTTCGTCAAAATCAATTTAATTTCATCGTATCAATGGCTCATCATCTGAATGTACAAAGCAATTTCGTCTTTGGTCATATCATTTCACTTTTAGCTCAGTATAGTTCGTCTCGTGTGCAGTATGTATAGGCCATGACTAAAAGGTAGGCCTATCGGCAAAATTTATCATATTGTTTTTGTAATTTTCTTTGTTTATATACTAAGCACAAAGAATACAGAACAAGATTAGGAAAATAAAAAAAAAATTAAAAAAATTAAAAAATAAAGAAAATGATATAAAAAGTAAAGAAAGAAAATGAGTTGAAAGAAAGTAAAAAAAAAGTGGTGAAAAAGCAAAATGAGGCGAAAGAATTAGGTGAACGAAAGAAAAGAAAATTAGGTGAAAGAAAGGTAAGTAGATAGGTAGATTATGATAAATTTTTCTGATGTTATAGGCCTAACTCTATAGTCATGACCTATACATACACCACACGAGACGAAATTATACTGAGCTAAATGTGAAATTAAATGACCAAAGATGTACATTCAGATGATGTGCCATGGGTGAGACCAAATTAAATTGATTTTGACGAAAATTTATGAAAATAAAGTTAATTTTATTGATCAAATGTTTAATATAATTGACCACAGACGAATTCGTTTTAAACAAACGCACAATTCCGTTTTCTTGGGACGAAAAACAACTTAACAAGATAGGAAATATAATGAAAAATGTTTCAAACTAACTGGGAAATCTTATACTATAAATGTACTCTACTAATGCACACTAATCGGTGAAATGATATTGTCATTTTTTTTTTCATTTGACCTTGCGATCGGTGGGGGTCATTTAAGACAAAGTCAAAATGTTTCATTTCTCAACTGGTTTGAAAAATATCACAAATTGTCCCTCTTATCATACCGATTCCAAAAATGAGTAGCATAGGTTTAGGAAGATTTTCAGGATTGGAGGTCCACTTGAGTGATGGAGACCGGAGTCCACCGGAGGCCTCCGCGAGGCACGGAGCGCCAAGGGGATGGGGAAGCTTTGGAATTTGATGTTTTGGTAAAAAGTGTAAAGATTATTGGGGTCAATGGTAATCGAGCCCCCCCCCCCCCCCACCCCCAATAGGACATACTCCAGAGCGGCCCTACGACTGACTGGTCTTCGTTTCAAAGATATTTATAAGAGTCAGGAACCGAAGAATGCAAGCAATAACATGCAATTTCCTGGATAAAAAATTGACAAAATTACAGAGAAGTTAAATCTGTTTCGTGTAGGCTGCGCTCATTTCGGTGTTTATTTGTTTGGATGAATACGCTGTATTTTACTGTTTTTGACATTTTTTTAGTAAATCGTTATTTTAGCAACATAATTTCCATAAAGTGCTTAAAAACGCCCTAGGGGCAAACGGACCTTTCGGCCTGTCGGGCTTTTATTTTATTTTGGGGAGGGGGGGAAGGGGGTAACCGAAAATCTTCTGAGTCAGTCGGGCCCGTAAAACAGTGTTTTTCGTTCAATCAACTATTTTGGTCTAGGCGACTTTTACAACTGTTTGACTGTCCGCACGTGCAATTTTAGACTTGTGTTTACAGAAATAAATAAAAAAAGCAATACAGGGAAACCACATTTTATAAAGTAATTTTGACAGAAGCTGTTAACGATAATATAATGATGATTCCTACCGTCCAGCCGCCGCCGTCAGTCTCACTCGCAGAGAACAAGAAAACATCAAATCTGGGGTAATGAACCTTCTGGTTGAACTGTGTACACGCCCGAAACGTTCTGACCACCCGCCAAAATAGACTGGCAATCAACTGAACCAGCAGAATAAAAATGTTTTCTTTCTATAAAGACAAACATTGCTGATTTTGTTGGTTTAAAATTGACCACACAACCTAAGATTTTTAAAGGGACGGATTATTAAAAAGAGACATGGCACACCGGCGGTGGCGGGCCAAGCTTTCATTCATAGCCTCAAAATGCCCGACCGAACGAGTATGGCAAGCCATAAAGGCCACGAGCCTGAAACAGTGAAGTCACTGTGCGCGTTTATAAATAGATCATTGAGTGGCGAGTGGGAATTCCCGTCACGGAGTCGCGACCGATCTAAATTGCCTTGCTTTAGTCGGTGGTGCATAATTGTGCTTGCAAACTATCATCCAAATCGTTTTAAAGACCGGACATGAGGGATTGCCTCATGCAGGTCAACGAATTCATTTCCACCGGTGGTGATAGGCTAAACTGGTACCGGCTGGGCAATGGTCCGAAGCTATAAATAGCGGTGACCCTACGATTGAAAATGAGGTCAAACAAGCTTCGTTCAAAATGGATCCCGTTTGTACCGTTATTATACCACAAAATACTTTACACTGGAGTGATTCTTCAAACTCCAACGGTTTTGAGTGGAAAAAACTATTGATATTAAAAATATTTTCGACTTCAGAATTATTTGTCAAGTTTTCGTGGATTTACGTGCTAAACCTAGGGAACGGCAACCAACGAAGCTATCTTGGCGGACCCAACCCGCCACCGCCTGCGGGCACATTTGAAAAATAGTGCGCACCTCAAGATTTTTCAATCTCGATATTTTTGCATGGTTTTAAGCTTTATATACAAAAAGCCCTCACCCGAAATGATTAAGACCAAATCAGCTTCTTTATGGGTAAACGGAAACGATTTTGTAATTGCCCGTCGCCGGCGATCTGCGAAATTCAGCAGACGACGAAAACGGTGTTTAACACAAGAACACACAACGTCGTATACATGTTTCCCACGCCATGCACATTGTTTGACCTGTCTATAACATTTGTGGTGTTTTAATATCAGTGAGTACAGGTCAAAAATATCATGTAATATACACATTTGTTGATTAAGATGGAAAAACTTAAGTTGGCCTACAAAATTACCTGGAATCTTTATCCTCCATATCCATGTCCCTATCTGGTTTGGGTATGTATTTATGTGTAAATATTATCTCTGTTCTTCTAATGACCTAAGACTATCATTTGAGAGCAATTGAATGAAATTTTCATTATTTTGTGAAAATGTGCCAGGCCGCTTTAAGAATTCAATACAAAATTTGCTTAAAGTCCAGGAACTTTTACGTCTTGAAGCCAGAAGGCGGAAATAAATAGCGTAGAAGCTGAATTGTTCAGGATAGGTTCTGTGTTGTAAGCAAGCAAACATATCAAAGGCCCAAGAGTCCCCCTTGTGCGAATGAGGAATAAGGGGATATTTTATAGAGGGTAAGAATTTTAAAATGATTCACTTGAACCAAAATCATGGATTTATTGTATTTCTGGTCAAAACAAGTAGAAAATGTATAGTTTTTAATTTCGAACTTTAGTTTTAGGCCTGCAGGCCAAAATTGTTCAAGGTCATCGTGGGGTAAAATTTTTCAAAAACAGTACATTTTAATTAAAATAATTCCAAATTATAGTAAATGTTGTATGGTCAACTTATGGCAAAAAATGTTACCTCTTCGAAATATTGACCTTTTAGTGGCCAGTGGCTTGCGACAGCCCATATACACCAGTAGAAACTGTCAATATGAGCCTGTAAACTATGCAAGAGAAAATTACTTAATTATTAAATATATCTTTTCAGCTTACATACACAATGAGACGACAATTTGATACACTTTTGGAAAGAATCGGAGCATTTCTGAGCCTTACCCCCCAGTATGAACTTGAACATTATTTCCATATAGTTTATGATCTATAAATCGCAGAGATAGGGCAAAGTATACCTTTTTTTAGTCCTTAGGAAATAACACAAAACGTTGGTAGACATTTGCACGCAATTGGAACATTTTATACATTTGATCCCTGTACAAAAACTTTACCACCGTATTTCTAAAATAGCACGCGGGGCTTCTTGGGGACTTTTCAGGAAACATCAGGAAACTATCGGTTCATTCTCTATGTGAGACCTCATGAAATTTAGCCTAGCATGAAATCTTCTATAAGAATCAACGGATCACAGGATTGTACAGCTTTATTCGGTAAGAGCCTTACTCTATCTAACTCATGAATATCTTACACCCAGTAAGACCAAACTATAATGAAAAATTCAGCTTCTACCTATTTATTCCGGGTCTTTTTCCATATATCTTGGACTATTAAGGGGGATGGGTCCATGCGCCCCGTACGCACTCAATTTGACCTTGTGCCAACGGACAATTTTTAATTTGTATGCGCACTTCTGGATGCAACGCAAGCGTCAAAGTAATTTTATCCAGTGTAGCATACTATTTGCGCCACATTCATTACGCGTAAAGATAAGACAAAAGTGAGCTTGCCGTTGTTATGTTATGAGTTTAAACGTTGCGTTAAACTTTTGGAGCCCTTTTGGATACCGTCAGTTACCCGCGTCTCCAGTGCGTAATATATACGACGCTTGGCACACCGTAATGTCGCAATGTTATTTTGAATCACAAAAAAACATGTTTTCTTTTTTAAATCACAGAAAAAAGTAGAACCGTGACCCCTATTTTTTCTTTGTAATCGGAAATATTTTATAAAGGCGCAACTTTTATCAATTTTCAAAAAAAGTTATCGAGCCGATTTTTTGTAACAATTCAAACAATGTTCTCAAAAAGTGAATTTTCCATAGACTTGAGTACAAATTTAGGCTAAAAAAAGCTTAAAACAGGTCTTTTGGATGACTTGTTATCTTCAAAAACTATTACCGTGACCCCATTTTTTTATTTTTGATATTTGAAAAATTCATTCGATGAAAGCACGTTTACACGAAATCTTGGAGAAAATGTTAGTAGATTCTATCATGACCATCCACCTTAAGGGTTCGATAGTGAGAAGGCAAATTTGATCTCGGTCCATCATATGTCTGAGAGGTATTAAAAATGTGAACTGGCCGGAACCGTACAAAAACTCTTGCCTCTTCCAACTAATCTTGTCCCTTGTTATATCGGCAAACACTTCTTTATAACGTTAAACGTGATTATTTTAGATTTGCCATTACCTATTACATCACTTTCAAGCTGCATGTTGCGGAAAGACTTGCCCAGTCTGTAGCTCTACAATTATCGTTTAATTGCCAGCATTAAAAGTTGTCCCCGAGAAGGCGTGCATCAACGCTAGTTGGTCCCATTTTATCACTGACTTCTGTGGAGGACCAAGTAGGGCGACAGAATTTGTACGCTGGTGCCACGAGCTTTAACGCTTGAAACGCAAGTATCGTTGGTGGTTCTTCATCTTATAATTTATATAAGAAAACACAATTAAGGTTTGGAAATGATGGTATTGATTTTTTTTTCAACGGGTAAAAACTTGTTTAATATACTATGGGGCGTAGACCAAATCCAAGCTGCATACAATTCCTTATAGTCCTTCAAAGGATAAGACAAAACCGGTGTAAATTATGATAAATTATTAACCTGACATAGCCGTCTGTTTTCCCCAAATAAAACTTGTGACATTTTATTCATTTTTAAGAAATTTCATCATTTCTCTTTCATAATATCAGTGACCAATGGATATGTATAGACTTCAGCAAACCATTAACTAAAGATATTACAATGGGAGCGATTGTTATAGCCAGGTGTTATCACCTCCACGATTCGGGTTGAGTAACAAAATACCCGTCCTCTTTCACACTAACTAACCAGTTTACATTATGATATAGGTTGTTGACCCTAAGTTTTCTTCTGAAAGCGCGGTAAATTGAATACAAATGAAGTTAAACAATAAGTTACGGATTTTAATTCTGCACAAAGTTGTTAGGTCAAAGCTTGCCCAGCCCAGCAACATTCTGGCATGATGTTTGTTTGTTTGTCTTTCTTCCTTTTCGAATAAATGATGAAAAACATGGACAAAGGTAATTGAACACGCACTATAGAAACTCGAGATTTATTTATTTCCGAATGAGGATAAGTATTTTGCGCTTACGATTAAAAAAAGACTTCGTCTAAATCAGAGAGGTGGTAACACCTGAGTCTTTTCAACCGTGAGACAATATAACAATGGTCCTGTATGGCACGCTCCACGTATCAAATCATGGCGAGTTTTCCCGCGCATGTCGAATTTCACGCGCTGTGTATCGAGTTTTCCTCGCCATATGTCGAGTGTGCAGCGTTATATGTCGAGTTTACAGCGCTATCTGTCCAGTTTGCCCTCTATACATCGAGTTTTGCTCTCTATATGGTGAGTTTGACATAAATCATGTCTAGTTTTCCTCATGTCCAGAAAAAAATCATGCCGAGTTTCAAAATCTCGACATGATTTTTTTCTCAACATGAGGAAAACTCGACATGATTTTTTTCTGGACATGAGGAAAACTAGACATGATTTATGTCAAACTCACCATATAGAGAGCAAAACTCGATGTATAGAGGGCAAACTGGACAGATAGCGCTGTAAACTCGACATATAACGCTGCACACTCGACATAAGCAAACTCGAGTTTGCTCATGTTGAGAAAAAAAATCATGTCGAGTTTGCTCATGTTGAGAAAAAAAAAATCATGTCGAGTTTGCTCATGTTGAGAAAAAAAATCATGTCCAGTTTGCACATGTTGAAAAAAATCATGTCCAGTTTTTTAAAACTCGGCATGATTTATTCTGGACATGATTTATTCTGGACATGATTTATGAAACTTGGCACATAGAGTTCAAACTGGATAGGCAGCGCTGTAAACTCGACATATAGCGGGGTAAACTCGATATACAGCGCATGAAACTCAACATGCGAGGGAAAACTCGCCATGATTTGATACGTGGAGCGTGCCATAGTCCTGCACTCCCAGATGAAAAGGAATCTGAAGTGTTTTTCTACACCGCATACCGAGCCGGTAATTGAATAATCTTTGGCACCATTGTTTGCTGCTAGTGTATCTATTGGTCACTGATATTGGGGGAAATAAATTGAAGTGACATTATATTCATTTTCAAGAAAATGTGCAAGTTTTATTTGGGGCAACAGACGGTTATATGATTTTAATAATTTATTATGAATTTTACACTTGGTTTGCCCTCCTCCCCTGATGGGGACTACGAAACAACAGCATAGAAGGACATGGCCCATATTCTATAACAAGCGGAGTGAAACAAAGCATTGAACTTTTGACACGGGTAAAGGAAAAAACATTTTACTCAACTAAAATTACTACACCCTCGAAATCTAATGATATGTCTCCTCAACAGATCAATGATGTCGTTTCGTTTCTTGGTGAGACTTTTCAATCTGCATACAAAGCTCACCATTCCACAGCGACTGCCCTTCTGCATGTTAGAAATTAGATTCTTCAAGCCTTGGCTGTCTTGCTTGTATTGCTTGACTTGTGTGCTGCCTTTGATACATTGACCATTATATTTGGATTAAAAGGCTTGAAACCCCTTTTGATATCACAAGTCTTGCCTGGTTTAGATCTTATCTCACTAAATCGTAGTACCCGAGTGATGGTTAACAATGAAATGTCCAAGCAGCATATTTCAACTACTCTGTTCCTCAGGGCTCCATGGTAGGGCTGCAAGGTTTCATAATGTGTACTCATCCAGTCGGTGACATAATTCGGAATCATAATGTTAACTTTCACTCTTATGCTTTTCTGTGAGTTTGGTTCCAGATGATTGTGAGCGTGCTCTTTGAAAACTTTCAAGCTGTATATCTGACATAAACACCTGGATGTCAAAAACATGCTGCAGATGAATCTGTGTATGTTAAGAACCCTGGGGTTATGTTTGATTACACCATGAGTACACTGCAAAAACAGTGATTAGAAATTAAACACTTTTCTAAACACTATTTTGCGCCACGTTTCTAAACATTTTGACATATATGTTTAATATCTAAACACCTTATATCTAAAACATGCTTAAAATCTAAACATGTTTATGAATTTGATATTAGGTGGTTAGACATTTACCGCCAAGTGTTTAGAGATTTGACGTGTTTAATTCCTAAACACTAAATTGCACCACGTTTATCACTTTCAATGCTTGCAACCATGCTGGTTTTTGGTCTTGTCCCGCATTGACTATGCCAACTATACTATACAACGCCAATGAAATACATGTGAAAAGGCTCCAGCACTTGAAAAACACAGCTGCACGTTTGGTGTAACCAGAGTTCGTTACAACTTTGATCACTCTCCATCGGTTGCCTGACACAAAATCCTGTTCAATGTATACATCTCTTCACGGATAGGCTCGTCTATTTTACGTCACTGGTGATTTCATAGGCCAGTCAAAAGAGGCATGAATGCTGCCTTAACCCAACACTCATTGCAACAGATCAATTCCAACAGAATTATTAGGATACCTTTAAAAACAACATATTAAAAAAGTCTACTAAAAATCAAAGGAGTGGAACATAGATTTTAAGGGGGTAAGGTTTTATACAGGGGGTCAAAATATGAAAAGATCAAAACGCGCGCGTCGAAAAGTTATGCCAAGTGTTTCGTTACATTCCAGGATTAAAAAAAAGTGGATAGTTTGCCATATCTGCAGGTCGGTAGTCAATAGTTATGAGTCCCAAAATAGGTTCAAAGGTAACAATGGGGGTAAAATTTTCAGATATATCCGTTCGTTATAAAAATGGGTCAAATTGTTCGTCTAATGGTACAGAAACCCGAAAATATACTGTTGCACCATCGTAATATTCGTGATAAATTGGAAACGCAAAAGTGGACTGGGGGCTACAGGGTTATGGGAGTTCAGTAGTCATAGCTCTGTAATTCTTATATAGAAAGGTCAAACAAAGAATCTATTTACATTTACTTATCTAGCGGGACAAATTTAACCAGTTTACAACCAGTCCGGATCAAAATCGGACCATTCTATGATTTTACCCTCAGGATGACCTTGAAAATGTTAGGAGCCTATTGTACTTAAAAAACTATAAACGCGTAGATAGGGCAAAAAACTATACCTTTTAGTCAACCTTAGGAAGTAGGCACAATAAATTGGTAACTCATTTTAAAATTCAAATTCGAACAATTCTAATTTTTTACCCCGTACAAAACGTTTCCCCGTATTTCGACATTGTTCCTACTAGGTTGATTTGGTAGACTTTTAATATATTATTTGGGATATTTCAGAGTAATTAACACCAAAATTGTTTCTGTTTTGCCAATTTTGGGTGGGGTCAAATCATAAATTTATTGGACTATCAATTTGTTTTATGTGCAGGGACAACAATTCGGATTGCACTAGGCGAAAGGCAACGGTTCCTTCGGATGTTTGCTACTGTTATACCTCGTACCAACCGTAGCGTAGTGACAGATAATTAACGTTAATGGTCGCAGGCTCTGGAACACGATTCGCGTTCACATCAGAGCGGCACACTCACCATGTTCTTTGAGCGGCTCCTGAATAACATACTTAATGTCCTGATATTTTAAATTTGGTTAATTTTGGATTTGTTAGTAATCTACAGACTGTCCAAAATAAAAACTATACAAACTAAAAAATATAAAAAAAATATAAACTGTGCATTTTTGCAAGACTTTTGGACTTTATATTGTTAGGACAAGATCTAAGCTAAATCCTCGCTTTTGTTCCATTCCAATTTGTTGGACCCTAAGCGGAGATATTGTTCAGGGAACAAAAAGGAGAAAAATTACAACTTGGGCAGTTTCACTAACTAAAGGTATAAGGCGTGTAACATCATTGTGAGTCTATTGTGGGATTAAACCCTTTTCAAACAAAAGAATATTGTACAGAGTGAATGTATTATCATGCATTGAACTAATCAATATATTATTTTTCAGTGAAAGCACCAGAAATTATTATGTTGTGGGTGAAATGAGGGACTCACTCTCAGGGGGACATTAATCATGAAATTCATGGAAATTTGTGGAATTTTACTGCTGAAACTAATGTCACAGTCTACAAGTTTGTTGACGGATAAATGGGTGGACAACGCTCTAATGTGGAGGGACAATTTACCCGTTCCCTATTCCCTACTGCCTCCAAGATGCCAGGGAGGAATATGATGACGAAAGCAGTGTTCAACAAATAGCAATAAAGGAAAGGATAGTTGTGTTCAAAGGTGTCAGTTTACTTTTAACAAGGGTGTTTTTATGATTCTACCTTCTGCTGAAACCTGGAGTAAAGCTGAGACAACAATTAAGATTGTTTGGAATTTAATTTCCCAATGCTACGTGTATTTATTAGCAATTGCGACATTATAAAGTTATAAATTATGTTATACCACAAGAAGCAGCACTTTATACCTACTTTTTAATTTAATTTTCAATAAAGAATGTCTTGAAGGTGATTTTCAATTGCAACTTTGTTGATATCAGGGTAGCCAAAACTGGCCCAACAGGTTTTCAACTGTCTCAGATAATTAGCCATAAGTCCTGAACCAGACCCCCAAATTACACCAACTAAAAATCTCATGAAAGCTGGAACACTCCTAAAAAAGAATCAGTAAAACTCCAGTTGAGATGAACTTTAAGGGCCAAAAAATTAATCTTTGATTGTATAGTTTTTCAAGTGGGGACAGTCTGTATATTATGCTGTATTTCATGATGTAATTAATTTTGTATTTTGTTTTTGTTGCAAGGTGATGTGTTCTCTGTATAGCGTTATATGAATGCATTTTATTATTAATTGCTAGATTCAGATTGAGCAATTTGTTAATGACGTAAAGGACAAAATACCTGTCCTCGTTAACAAATAAACCATGAGCTTCTTTAGTATGTGTTCAATTAACTTTGAGTGACCGTATGTTTCATCATTTATATCGAAAAGGAAGAAAGACGAACAAAAGTCAGGAAAGAAAAG
The DNA here is from genome assembly GCA_023653785.1 of Ophioderma brevispina. Classification (NCBI taxonomy): domain Eukaryota; kingdom Metazoa; phylum Echinodermata; class Ophiuroidea; order Amphilepidida; family Ophiodermatidae; genus Ophioderma; species Ophioderma brevispina. Next base: position 14,247 of record JAMKCH010007329.1, on the reverse strand, counting down.
TTTTAGTTGTTTGGCAAGCTTTGAAAATCCCTAACTTATTGCTTAACTCTATTCTTTCCAATTTACCGCATTTCAGAAGAAAGCAAAAGTCAATGGTATTCAGCCACCTATATGTTATACAAAAAATTGGTGTCGTTCTTTCCTAAGATTACCTCAAAAATGTTGTTTTGAAACGAGAAAAGCTATTTTTCACTTTACGTCATGAAAAAGAAAAGTTCAAGACAAATCGGGACGGTGATAACACCTGAAATCTTTTCATAATGCATTGCAATCTTAGATAAAAAGTGTCCGAGGTACGTTTTTTTCTCATCTACATACCAGGTCGATTGTAGAATATCAATCAATTAATGACATTTATATAGCACCAAAATCAAAAATTTGTACTGAGGCACTCTAATGTTTGTTCATTTAACTTAGAAACCCAATTTTTGTTGTTAAAAAAGTTCATTCCAAATTCATAAATATCCTGGCGGCTATGGGACTCGGGCTATTGGATTTTAATAATTTCCAAGTAATTTTACACTGGGTTTTGCCTAATTGATGAATTGATGAGATTACGAAATTTATTATCCATTTGGTTATCTACGTACCACTGTCAAGAACTCGATGCCCGTTCAATTCATCGATTAGCCTATCCTACAGAGACATACAAGCTTTAACAAAATTCATCTAATCAATTTTATTTTCAAATTCCACAAGAACAAAATTAAATGCAACATGACAATATTTTTCAATAGCGAACTCGAGATATTGTCAGAATATTGGCACAAAACAAATACTAATATAATAAACATCCTAGTAAAATGCCCGTTACTCAATCGTTATTAGAATCACGCGTAAGAATCAAAGAGTTGCTGACTAAAAAAAAAACAGCTTACGGTAGTGATACAACAAACGAGGCACAAACACGAACCCGATTTTACCAATCACGTGACAATTTCCAACAATGTCGTATTGATCCGTTTTATTATATTTTACTTCTATACGATCAGAAAGCTTGGGAATCATAAGGTCAATTAAAATCGATTAATCATAAGTTCCAGAGAACTTATCAAAATATGTCAAATTTGATAAATGATATGCCAGAGGTATGATTAAAATTTAGACTAAGATTGATTCCCCCGAAACTAAATCCGGAGTTTCAACATATTGCTTGTATATTTTAATACAGCTTTACCTGTCCCGCATATTGCATTTAGTTTTATTGAAACTATTTGGGCTTCAACTGTATATTCGACGAAAACGAAACGAAACAGAAACTCCCATTGGAGTACACGCGTTATTCCGTTGTGTATGTTATGCATGCATGACGGAATAAAAGCGTGGAATTTCAATGGAAGTTATGTTCTTATCGTGTTCGCACAATTACAGTTAAGCCATGGGATTTCTGTGCCTACATGATACATTTCAACTTCAAAATACACGTCGCACAGTTCCTGCAGTATCTCAGCTAGACAATAACAATCGTAACTCCCAATGAATACTGCTTCCAGATGTAGAGTCGCCAATATTATTTCAGGGACGCTGGCAGAATGGTCAGAAACCTGGGGCAAATTCCAAGTAACTTCAGTGGTTTCCACCAACAATTGCAGGCGCAATCAGATTTGTAGGACAAGTTATACTTGGAAAGCTCGGACATCTGGTGAAGAATTCGTTTAAAGCCCGATCACATCACCTTAACTTACGAACTCTTGTTAAAAACAGACACTACAGCATTTTGAAGTGATGCCATGTTTTACGACTGTTTTGTTGACATAAAGTCGGATCCCGACTTATTAGTAAAACAATGCAGAAAATACTCAACTTTATGGTCAAATACTGCATGTTGAGCTTAGCCACTTACAGGGGTCTTTACTACAACCATTTCCAATACAACAGTGTAAAAATGAATTTTAGAACAATAGGGGGCGCAATTTGTTTGCATTTTGAAGAAATCGCTGATCGTGGCTTTAAGGAAATGAGACCCAATGTTTAAGAAGCGCATCGTCTTGGACCGTACACATAAAACCACGGTCCCATCAATTGCATTAGTCTTGATAGTTTACAGACAAACATGTTCTTCCTAAATGGATACACCAAAAAACTCACACCTGAGGTTGCTCTCTGTGAAATCATACTTAGATTTGCTATGAAAGCCTTTGATCAAGTAGTGAGGTAGATGTGGTGCTTATTGGAAATTGACCTATTTCAAAATAATGTAATTTTTTTTCTCGAATGAGTTAAGTATCCATACTAACTTCGGGCTAGATAAAATGCATATTCATTACGTCATTCGCTCATTTTCTCATTACACTCTCGTGAATGTAGATATGCACGATTTAGTCCTGTCCCAGGAAATGAGATGATAAACCTACTCCAAATCTTTACGGGACATTCCATTCCAATAAACAGGGCCAGAAAAAAAAGAATACACTACCAGTGACATCATTAGTGAAACTATTGATTTTCAGTCAGTATCATGAATAGATTCACACTATTTACCTGGAATTTTCTATTACTCTCTGAAAAATCAATAGTTTCACTAATGATGTCATCACCAACCCAAATATCGAATGCTTCCTGGCCCCTCCTTGTTGACTTGACACAAACCACATCAATTCTATTTGCATTCCCTGGGACCTTTAATGTTTCTGGGCTACATTAACCTGCTGATTCCAAATCTTGATGATGTCACTTATCATCCTTGAGTATTTTGTGATAAGTAGGGTAAGTTTGTAAATATTTTATATAGGTTGAAAATGTATAATACATTTTTATCAGGTCCTATTTTTTTAAAAAATGTTCAAAATCACCACCGGGTCAATATTTTCAATGATCCGATTTGTTTTGAATTGGTTTTAAATTGCATTGTAGTATGACTTTTTGCATTTTAGTACCTAAAACTTTGTTTCAAATTATATTTGAAAATCAGTTCATGTATTTTTATGTGTCTCAGGTCGAAACTCGTCAGAAAAGATTTACTATTTGGACGGTACCTGTAATCTTCACTGAGAAGTGACAAATCGCTTCGTTTTCTGCAGCATCAGTTGCGGTGCATTTTACAAGCGTAGTCCCCAGTGAAAAACTGTTGCCAGATGTACGGTCACAAGATACTGCAGGATTTAAGCCGGAATTGTCCTCAACCTGGGGCGACGACCAATATACAAAAGCTCTGTTCCCACCAACACTTGTCGGTGTGGTCACGTTAGCTGGACATGTAATATTTGGAGTTTCGGCATCTGCAGAACAATTAATGGGAAAACATAGTACAGGGAACCTTTACGTCGTTTTTTGACATTGGTCGCCGGCACGACGTAAAGGCCAATAATGCATTGAAAAGCCGTAGCAATCAAGCACTGTATTAAGTATGGACTTGTCGACGCAGTGCTGCGTCGGAAGTCAATTACACTAAGAAAAATAACCCTAATGGCCGCAGTATTTATCATGCACCTACTTGTACTTGTTATTTATCTCCTGCAATTCTGTTTCTTCGATGAAAATAAATATTAAGTCTGTATTTTGGAGATATTCTTGTCGGGATTCGTGCTACACGATTTGACTTATGTAATGTCGTCATATAGAAATGAGGGTGATTCGTAAATGTGAAATGCAAAAGATTGATAATGACTCGTCTGACATGCCCGAAATTTCAGTATGACTCCGTTGTACTAGGGAAAACAGTAATGACATAAACACGCGCAAGTAGAATATAGTTGTCATCTGTGAATCAATGAGTAAGTTTCGACGTAAACGCACAGTATATATTTCAGGCCTTAACATTCTTCACCTTAAAACCTATTGTGAAGGTCCACAAATAACTCCTTGATTTACCAATAGCTCTGTGCAGTGATGCTCAAGTTCACCCCAACATATTGTGTTATATAAACACTGTCCAATGTCGACTATTAGTTTTTATGTTTTTACTAACACCAATGAAACCTATTCTCAAAAGGGAACCAATTACATTTGTCGTGAAAACCCCATGTTTAAGAATTTTAATTGGATTTGCAAGTTGCATTGAATTGCGGCAGAAAGTGTTCTATTCATTGGCAACGGACACACACAGTGCAGCAAGATATGGATTTGCCTTTATACACCGGTGACGATGGCGATGGACTATTTGACTATATCGTGTAGTACAGCCAGTGTAGAAGCCGCATTCAAGAAAGAATAATAGTTCTGAATAAATTATTTATTAAATAGCTTTAATTAATGGACAGTTGATAAATTAATTGCAACCATTTTCGGGCGGTCAACATAATAAGCTAACTGTATTGAAAATGCATTACTTGTTTAATTCTTTGAATTTCAGGTTGGCGTGCTGAGAGGACAGACGGCTCAGGTTGCTGACCTATTTTATGCGTTGGTGTTATCAAATTATTGAACGGTACTCTCGACCTAAAATAATGAAACAAGTGAAGGAAATGTTAAGTTACCCAAAACCGCCACTATAAATTCGCACGATGCATTGTTTCCTGACTGGTCCGTTGCAGTGCATTTTACTTCACTTCGTCCTAGTTCGAATCTACTGCCAGAATTGCTGCTACAGGACACGGTCGGCTCGTTGATTGAGTTGTTCGTGACTGCAGGGGCTAACCATGTAGCACTTGCACTGCTGGATTGAGTGTCTGTAGACACTGTTATGTTAGCTGGACACGTGATAGATGGTGGTTCTACGTCTGTAATAAAGAAAAACATGATATCACAAAAGATATCAGAACGTTATAGAAAGGTGCTCAGTCGGCATGTCACTTAGCATCCACACTACAGAAAGTTAGTTCAAGACCGCCCATGAAATGACTACTGTTTATTTTACATTTTCCATGTATTTAAATTTCTAATCTAAACTTGGATTTGTTTTCTGATAGCAATCCAATTAGATTGATTTTTATTCTAAGAAATTTAGATAGTAATTTTAAAAACTTTCAGTTTATTGTCGATGATACTTTGATCAAAGTCGACTAGTCCAAAAATATACAATCGGAGATCATTTTGGCAGAAAACCAACTGATTCCTTTTCAAGAATGGGTCAGCTTTTGCGAGACTTTTAGTTGCTGTAATTTAGAGAAAGGGTTCATGAGTTTTAGCGAATTATCCGAGACACTTGCCCTTTGCTAGATTGGGGCTATCCCGATAATGAGAGTTACATTCATGTTTGCCATTAAAACACTTCCGACTTCTTGTGTTTGTCGAGTGAAATAGGAGATCCATCTTGGCGCTCTTTTATAATTGTTCCAATATATGCTATCAGTGTGGCGCGGTAGGAAGTCAAAAACAATATGAAATCACTCTCCTCGATAAAAATGCCATCAAATTACATAAAACAAATCAAAAAACTTGCAATCACACAAAAATTAACCTAAAAAATAAAACAATACAAAATTTGCTTTGCAAATTATGAAACAGTACTCTTTTGAAATACTTTATTTAACAAGAGAGAAAAACATGTTTTTCAGGCAGCGTTTATTTTGGGTATGACCCGGTACCTAAATGGGCTTGGGTTTTGACTTGGTGGGCATCATTTACTTTTTTATAACTGACAATTGCCAGAAAATGAAAAACGGCATTGTTAAATGTGACTCTCCATTCAAATACGCGCGTTGTAGTAAGTGTCCGTACGGACAGTAATGACTAAAATATCCGGATTTTGTGCTTATTGGGTTGCTTCTGGTCTTATCATTTGCCATGTCTGACTTTAAGGTACCCGTACTTTTTTACAGACATTTGTTCGATTTTATGATTTAGCAAATTTCCATGCGCGCGAAAGGGCGTTATAATAGACAAAATTGATTATAGACCAAATTGTGGGGGTTTGCTACATTTTATGATTTTAATAAGACCTTTTTCCTAATCATGTATTTTCCATTCATTTAACAGGGAAAGGATTTCGTACCTATTTTAGGGTTATTTACATATCAGGATGTAATAGTTAATGAAACAATAATCAATTCCAATTATCATTTGTATTTGATAGGGCATAGTATACATCCAAACAACAAAGGTCAACGATCATAATATGCGGAAACATCTATTTTGTAACCGACGGTCACGTTGCTGCATAAAGGGGTGTCCAAGTGGACCCAGGCTAATTGGTTAATTTCTCCGAAACGCTCTTAGGGTTCATTTTTTATCAAAAGTTAGGCAATTACCAAAAAAGTGAACCAAAATTATGTTGCGTTAAAACGACGCGCCGTTAATTGATACAGAAACTAATTTTGAAAATTCATAGTATTATTTAGACCAGTCTTGATCATATTAATAATAATAATAATAATTATTTATTTTTTATCACCGAAAAGTGCTCAGGGCGCCCGCTTGTGTTTCAAATTGCGAAAGGAACCACAAGAGTAGTATTGCCATTAGTACAAATTAACCTTGGACAAATTTGGTAGTTTGTGGTTTATGGTTGATTTTTTTTCAAAGTAAGCAGATTTAATAAGAGAGAACCCCCACATTTCATTTAAATAAAAATAAATGATTACTTTATATATGCACATTGATATTAAAATAAATGAGAATGTGTTATTGAAGATGAATCCCAATAGTATTTCTGTTGCTTTTCAATCCCCATTTACTCACTTCCAATAATGTTCATTTCCATATTTTTCAGTGAGCTCAGTTAGCACTTCCCCGCCCGCCTCACCCTCCTTCCGTTTCCACCTTCCCCTCACTCCCCTCCATGTCCCTTTCCTATCCCGACCTCCTCTCGGCTTGGTCTTTCCCTCCCCCTTTATACCCCCCCTTTTGCGCTATTTCCTGCTTATCTCTGTTTACACCCTAATTACCTTCCCTTGTAATTGCGCGAATCGAAAAACGAAAATTGTATAAAAATTATTAGGTCTGTATTTATAAAACCTACAATCGAATCGGGTTTGTATATATAGTTTGGTTCGGTGTGTATTCCCGTCGAATTTTCATGCTAAAATTGAATTTTGTTGCTGTTTGGGTTTTAATAGGCCCTATTACTGTCGGAAAAATGATGGGGTGCCAAATTTTAGGCTGCTTCCCCCTTCTTCAAGGGGGAGGGGTGGGTGTAGTACGGGGAAATTTTAAAATCTTATAAAAAAAGAAAAATTGTGTTTTAATGTACAATAACGCGTTCGTCTCCTATGCATAAGGATTAGAAAAAGTATATATTTGCCTAGGTTCCAAACATTTAGTTAAGCGGTATAATCCCATATTGGTTCAAGGTCACCCTGGGGGTAACTGCTCTCCTATGTTGTTGCATTTTAATGATTTGAAGCACACTGATTTACACCGATCTGGTGATATCACCATTGCGACATCTAGAGAAAGTTTTTTGGTGGACCCAACATAGACCATGTAGACCCTTAATAATAATTAATATAATACAACCATCTTATATAGCGCATTACACACGAAAAAGTCTCATGCGCTTGATTGCCAATTATTATTACGATGCCGTCAGGAAATCGTCGCAATCATTTCGCTTCACTAGGTGGCAGCTGGCTAAGCGCACAACCCATCCGCACTTAGATTGTATGTATTGCATATCCATAAAAGCTCCCAAATTGTGCTTGGGGGACGACGGCAATGAGACTATAAGTATCTGCCACAAGGGACACAAAACGTGGGCCACGGCGGGGCTCGAACTCACGGACCTGATGGTCACGAGTGCCTGCGCTTTTCCGCTGGACCACACGGGCCTCACCTTGCTCATTTTGTTATGTAATTAGCCAACCAAATGTCACAACTGTAAAATAATACTTTTTTTGGATCCTGTGAGAAATACAAAAAACTTATCACCGGTTTCAACAAAATCTGAGGCATTGAATAAATTTTACCCAGGATGAAACCCCATTATGCGGGCTATAGCGCTTTAACAAAGGTCGGACCTAGGCAAATATATCTTTTCTAATCCGTATAAAAGGAGACGAAACATGTTAATGTACATTAAAACACAATTTGACTCGAATTTTAAATTGTTCCTGTAGTACAATTTCCCGTGAAGAAGGGCGGCAGCAGTCCGAAAATTTTGCAACCCCATCATTTTCTGACAGTTAGGTCCTTTTGAATGAAACACAGCAAGAAGTCAATTGTAGCACAACAAAAAATCCTACGGGAACTGATTCATTAACATACCAACACACTAAATAGTAGAGAAGTGGAAATTTTCAAATTGAAAATTTAACTAGCTCCCTTTAATTCAGTGCAAAGAGGCCCACATACATCAAAGTCAGCAGTTCTGTATAAAATTATTTGCTACGTATTTGAACTTTAATGGACAGTATTAAAGCTAATGCCAATGCAACCGCTTCCAAGCGGGACATAATGAAGCTATATGGATAATTGTGAATGGTGAATGCATTAATTTTTAATTGTTTGGAATTCAGGTATAGCGTGATTAGGAGACGTATACAGCGTCAAGTATAATTATACTGACCTGTTTTTATGCGTTAGCATTATTAAATTATTGAACCGTGCCCTTAACATATAAATAACGGACCAAGTGAAAAAGAAATATTAAGTTACCCAAAACCGCCACTCTAAATTCGCAAGATGCATTGTTTCCTGACTGGTCCGTTGCAATACATTTTACTTCACTGAGTCCAAGTTCGAATCTACTACCAGAATTGCTGCTACAGGACACGGTCGGCTCGTTGATTGAGTTGTCCGTGACTGTAGGGGCTAACCATGTGGCAATTGCACTGCTGGATTGAGTTTCTGTAAACACTGTTATGCTAGCCGGACAAGTGATATATGGTGGTTCTAGGTCTGTAAAACATGAGAAACATATCAAGTTATAGAAGCTTATAGAAAAGGACTTAATAGACATGCCTCGAGATCTCTTGGATACCATTCTATTAACTCTCCTCGTTAACAAAACGAAACAAAACGCGAGACCAGCAGTTGTCCCGGTGTAAAAGGAGATATGGTCCGGCAGGAGCCATAGTCCGGGCTCCATAGACGACAACGAGTGCCCTATTCTTCACCATTGTAGGTGGACTGTGAGTCCGGAGGACTAGTCTCGCCCACCGGGCCTTGCAATGTATCGGATATATCACGTACAGGATTAATACGGTTTCCAAGTCTCAGATTTAGTATCTGTTGAGCCCAATTATCACTCACAGCCATTTCTTGACCACTTAAGCTGGTTTTAAAATCACAATTTAAATATGTTTAAGCAATCGCTTTTAGTCAGGGGTATGAAACGCGGTTTGTATAAATCTTGCATCAATTTTGTCTTTATAATAACAGAGACGCAATACTACATGAACACAAAGTCATAGGAACACAATGTTATGTAGACAAAATGCTATTCTTCGCGCAGTCATGAATTAACAGTAATAAAGAAAAGATATTATAAAAAAGGGGTCATAGAGAGAACGTCATAGAGAAGCAAATGGAGACACAACGTCATAGACACAATGTTATTGAAACACAAATGGCGACCGTTTCATATGGGGCGTATCTTAATATACGCCTATACATGAAAACAAAACTGAAACGCCGTTTGTAAAAAAAACTTTGTCTCTATGACGTATCATACTAGGGTAGTCTTATATGCGGTCCCTTTCGGACTCCTGTAACAATAATGGTTACTCAACCGCAAGTTTTTAATTATATATATTTTTTAATTTTGTAAATATCAATGTCATTTTCCATTTTGTATTCCAAATGTGAATGCAATTCTTCCCGGAATTAATTACATTCATCAGCTTACCTTCTTCTTCCGGGCAGTCAAAGCTGCCAGAAACAGTATCACCAAATCCTGCACTATGTCCAGAAGATATCACGGGAAACTGCATTTCTGGTGTCATCGATTCCTGTATATTGATGCCACCTAAAGCTACCGTATTGCACCGTTGAAAGCAAGGATTCCAGTATTGAATCCAGTCTTTTGTAGTATCCTGTCCGACAAAAACAATTTTCTCCAAATGATCCTGATTAAAAATATTTCCAGTCAGAATTTCAAGAATAAAATAGTTTAGGAATACAGATGCAATGTGGCATAGAACAGACAATTGGAAACGTTTTTATATATATGACATGCATTTAAAATGAATAGATGGATGGATGACTCGACAAAGACAGACAAAATAGGAAAATTAGTATTTCATTACCCGGTAGTGTATTTGTCACTGCAACGACAAGAACAATCACTATGTGTTTAGTCATCTGCATTCTGACAGAGTGTAGTTGAAAATGAAGTCTAAAAAGAAACAGAAAATATTGCGACAATGAAACGCACCCAAAGACCGTCATTTGCCCCTATTTGAAGTCAAACTCCATACATTAAGCGAACTTGACTGCTATAGTTGGCGGGATAGTTGGCGGCTGACATCAAGTTGCATACATGTGTGAAATCGACTGTTACATATACGACTATGACATTACATGTATTTTGCGAATTTGACTGCTAACTAACGGCTATTTAAGCTGCATGTTTTATTGTGATAACTTGAGTGCTAAAAATGACGTAGGCCTATATGACTTTGTGAACTAATGTGAAAACAGGTATCATCAATTATAAGAAAACTTAAGAGAATAAGATAACGATATATTGATAATTGCGGTAAGATTAGGAACAAAGATGCCCATATGCTCCTTGAACATCCACATTGATATTACCACTATATCAAGGCTGCATGTTTTCTTGGAAAAATCAATTTCCGAACCTCATCCTCAGCAAGAAGGTTGCTCAGGGTACTATGAGTGTCGGCAGATTCATGAAGATCAACTAAATCTGCATGAAGCCCTCAACAGATCTTAGCAACTTTACTCTAAAATGTCAGCTAATTGGACGCATTTCCTTTTGAGTGGAATCAAATGATGAAAGGTTTCACAGATTTGTTTAAAAGATGGTATTGACAATATCTTTGTATAATAATTATGACAAAACAAGTTGTCATGATATTGTTTTTGGTGGTTTCAACCAGCTCAATCTAATGAGATAAATTGCAAGGTGGCCCGAATGCTCAACTCAAGAAGATATTTATTCTGAGTCAACAATACAGCTGAGTTTGTCTCTCTTACCAAAGCAGGAAATTGTATACATAAGAATGACTGATTAAAAATGGGCCCATGGTTCTAATTGTGACTGCGTTTGAAATATCACTTTGCAAGTAATCACCGGATTGTTGTGGATACCCATGTACGACAAATTTCAAATCCGAATGATTTTAAGCTAGCTTACGCTACAAAGGTATACACTTATCGTGTGAACAGCTTACCTTTTATAAGTAATCACATACTTAGAATAAAATATCCATCTTTTCCTGCAAAAAGATGAAAATTGCAAAGGTACATGTAAAATTCGTAATTGTTAGTCCGCTACTCCATCTCTTATGCCAACCACACTTGAGATTACAAATATTACGCTAAAGTAACATAATATTACGCTTTAGTAAAATAAAGGTCGTCATTATGAGGCTTGTAGCAGAACCAGAAACCGAACGAGAATTGAATGTTAAGGAGACCATGAAATTCTTTGTAACCAGCAGGTTTGAGATTACTACTCACAAACCAGTGAATAACCATGTACGAAGATAGAAAAGATACGTAAATAATCTTAAAACAATATCGAAGCACGCTTCAAATACCTTTCACAGAATCACCCTGGCTGAGCTGGCTAGCAAGCAATAATAACCTGTGGAGTAGTCTGCTAAATGAAGTATTGTCACGATACGCTTAACTAACGACAATGAAAATTAAATAAATATGAAACTGCAAGTATATTTAACAAATTGCATGCGAATGCAGTCTTAAAAGGTTTACCACGTGACCTTCAGGCGAATCTCCAAGGCTGACCCTGTTAAACTTGAACGTTGGAGTGGAAATCTTTCATGTTGTAACTGAAATCCACCTATTAATATTGGCTGAACCCTTTTCCTTTTGAAAAAAAAACACAAATTAAAAAGGAATTGATTGGTTGAATACTTGATGAGCAACGATAACTAAAAAACAAAAAAAAAAAGCAACTGGCATCAAACTTGGGTATATGTAGGATGAAAATACGCAGGGAACTCTGAAGCACGATTGTTAATTTGGTAGCCATGGCAACCAGGAAACGTCCAACCAGGACATTTTGCACCATAGTTTTAATTTGAAGCATTATTTCATAGTGCTCTCGAGCTAGGTGTGTTTAATATCCGTGCCAAATTTCGTGTTCATACGATCTTTCGTATTTTAGTTACTGTTGTTTGAAATTTTAGCCAATCAGAGGCCCTACGTGGTTACCATGGCAACAATATTTTACACATATTCGAAACTTTTTAACAAGGGCTTTAATACGGTATATGACACGAACATGTAATCGTTCAGGGACATTGAGTAAATTAATCTCAAAGTTCAGGTCTGAAGAGCCCCTAAATACACCTTGGAGTTATTATAATAACTCCATGCTACACCTTAGTCATGGAGTTATTTAATAACTCCATGCCTTAGCAAACTGGAGACTGACTAAGCCACCTAAAATACCGCGGACGGTGGATAAAGTGTTAATCGCAATATTGGAATTACTCCTCGGGTGTATTTGAAAAGAAAATGAAATTCATAACGCATGGTAGTTATAATAGTTCAAGTGCAGTTGACTGTTTCATTAAATTTACCTTAAACCATGCGTAGCAAAGACTGATTGGTATTTTGATTAAAGAGACACTGGCACAATTGGAAAATAGCCCACCCTCAAAATTTTTCAAAATTGATATTATTATATTATCCTCATTTTGTCATTAAAAATATAATTTTATTTCTCTGTTTTACTTGAGAAAAGATTTCTCACAGGAAAAGTATATACTTTATTATGGAAGAGAAAAATGGAATTCCCCTAGTGCTATATTGAGATGGTTCCAGGTGTTGCTTACAAGTCACAGACTTAGCAATTACTAATAGCCTGAGGCTTTTTCCATCTGCTGTATGTTGCAAAACAGATTGCAGAATAGGTAGATTCCCATGATGCCCTTAATGTAAGATGATATAATCCCGTGCATATGATGTCATTTGTGTGTGACCCAATTGGATAGTATTAGGTTATGTTTATGCATGATGCTGTAACAGTTATTATTAGATATTAGGGAAACCTAACTACAGAAAAACACAAATACAGATAATAGAGAACTTGGCCAGTATTTTTATGGATCTCCAGTGTGTGGCAGTATTCCATCTATTATATAGATACCACGGATCTTTAAGGTGCTTGTTCCGATCGCTTTGGGACCCCCCTGATTTAACCGGAAAGTAGTACAATTTTGATATCAGAGGAAAGCCGTATTTTCTCATTGTCGTCTAAATTCAGCTTTCAAATCCATTTACTTGCTCAAGATATAGATAAAAAATTACCGTTTTGTGTAACCATGCAATATTAGCACAGTAGGGAATAGGGTGTTGCACTACTATGCATTATCGCGTTAGCATCAAAACCGCAGTTTGTTTCCCACGGTACTGATGGTCAGTGTGTACAGTGTCAGGCTCCGATAAAATATAGACCCGATAGACAGACAATGGAAAAAAACACCTTTGTAAAGTTGAAATGTATGTTGACGTCTCAAGCCAAAAGAGCTTGCATCAAAAAGGATTCAGTTTTGGTCCTAAAAGTGGACATTTGCGAGAGACGGACAGGTGGTGATCACTTGAATTATTGCACTGCGGAATATAGTGTCGTCGAGGGGCAACCTCGTCATTCTTGAACTGCTGGACAAAAGGTAATCTTCAGGAATGCTCGAGAAAGGAAAATAGTTTATGATTGCGAAGAAGATTCCATTAGACTGGTTCCATTCTCAAAAAAGTGCTTCCTACAACATGACGACGGCATTTTGTAGTAAAAGCAAGTTGGGTTAATGTTTTTAGATGGAAAATTTTATGCTAATTCCAAATATTCTGGTCCCCAAGCTGATTTGAGAGAAATGGCCTAATTGGCATAAATTCAAAAAATGGCCGCTATTTTAACGTAATATTTTTTTTGTACATAACTCAAGATTTAAGGCTTGTACTTCATTCTTGTGCCTATACAAATGTTGTCAGGTCAATGAATACAATTAGATCATTAAGTTATAGCATGAGTCAATTTAATAGTTAATTGCCATAAAAAGTCCAAAATTTGTTTTTTTAACAAATTCAGGATTTTTGTAAATAACTCAAGAGTTAAGCTTGTAAAGACATTAAATTAGATCATTAGTTATGGCCATGCGCACATGAGTGGGTATACAAACTGAAGGTGGCGTTACTTTTCCACAAAATTTTTTATAACATTTTTATTATCATAAGAACCCAAGTCAGGTATTCAGGCTGATTGTTAATATAAGGTAC
>JAMKCH010007328.1:0-31565 GCA_023653785.1 Ophioderma brevispina | reverse complement strand
CCTCACCCGTCTCCCATCATAATGCAAATATGAATTTGGTTAAAGCACACTTTTCAAATAGTGGCATTGGCGCGTGACTCCTACAATGGCATATTCTACTGAACTGATCTTGGGTTAAAGGACCAACGTTCATGGGTAAACGTTTTCCCTCAATGTAGGGTTCCCAGTAAGATGACAATCAAGGGGAACAGAGAAAAAATCTGGAGCATGGCAAGACTCTAAAAAGGTGCAAGGAGAGAGACATGGTCATCAAAGAACAGGACAATCAGCCGCAAATAATGCTGCAGTGCGTAGAAAACTGGACAATAAACTCTAAAACCAGTAGTGGACCTTGGAATTTGAGAGTATTATTGGCCAGGAGGATCTTAAGCATTTTTATGTCGGGGATATTTGCATCCATGGTTTCCTCTGTTAACATGGTTAATACTAGCCGTGGACAAAGTAGGTTTGCATAATTTTTAGGGAAATAGTCATTGTTTGGTTACTTTTTCACCGTTTTCTTTCTTGTTTTCACCATATGTTCCTAAAAGTACATATTTTCACAATATAAAGCTAAAACAAGGATAGGAATTGATTAAGTAAGTAAAATTTGCCGTTTCTGGAGGGTAACGTTCTTTCTGAGACACCCTGTATCGTTTATATCCCCACATACGTTTATTCAAATAAGCATTTAGCGATGAAACCCTACCTACACCCCTTCCTTAGAAGTAGACGGAGGTTACTTTCTACAGTCAGTATTAGTTAGTTTTATGATCTGGCAGGTGGGTACTAATACACACTTAAAGCAATAACAGCACATTTTTGAAGAGCGCCCCCAATTTTCAAAATTTGATATTTTTGCACAATTATGTTGGTTATTGTCTAGGAAACTATACATGCGAACGAGAATGTTAAAAATGCGTATTTATCATAAAATAAGCAATTTTGTAATTAGAACTGGGATCCCAGATTGTACTTAACGGCAAAGCTGGAAATGCTAAGTTTATGTCCGTCCATGATGAAATAGTGCCACCTCAAGAAAATGACTTCTAACTTGACTTGTCTGAAGCAATAAAACAACTAATGGATGAGCGTAGACACGTACATAGCGCTATTTCCCGGCTATTTCATATTGGAAGGCCGTTTCCAGCAGCCGTTGAATTATTATCGGAGATCTCCGATATTAACTATTCTAACTACAAACTCCTTCGTTTGCGACTCATAGACATTTTCGAGCTTAACCATTCATATAGGTATAGTTTACTAGCCAGTTACCAATGAAACCGTGTAAAAATCTCAAAAAAGGGGGCGCTCTTAAAAAAATGTGCTATTATTGCTTTAATCCAATTAATGAACACCCGACGAATATGAAAGACACGATTCTTGAAATCGATTATAAAAGACTAAATCGCCTTTTCAGTAGTCATCGCCAAGCGGGACGATTTTTCAACGGATTTGACGAATATCATTAACAAATACAAGTGAACATCAGGTACAGAATTGTTTTTGAGTTTCTCGCGATTCACATTTTCAAGACGAATTCAAATTGTTTTGTTTATTAAAATCAATTTCACACGTGTGAAATTAACTTGGAAAACCTATAGAATTAGGATATATATAGTTTAGACTCGTGCTGTCCGATTTTGTTTATGATTGCTATTGGGGCATCAAAACTCAAACGTAATATTCCGAATTTATGTGTCCTCTGGCTACAAAAGACATGAACAGAGATTAATCAACTCTATTTAATTTCCTAGACGCAATGTCCCGGCACACCACCGTAGGTGCGCAGCACAGGACTACTAGGGCTTTGACTGAATCTCTCAAATTACTTTCGTGTAAATACCAGGTATAGACCTAAAATGTCCTGCAGATATCTATGATGAGCCAACATTTTGACATTGTACCGCATGGAACGCGCCCTTAGACTGGTTTTCACGGGTGGAAACGCTGAAAAACATACGAAACACCATACATCTGAGCCAAACCGTGAATTTTATGATTATTATTTCAATTACCCGTGACGTCACGCAGAACGTCATGGAGCACATCACATGTGAGGATGACATGTTTTGTCGTACGTTCTTTCAGGCTGTGGCGGCCAAGCTCCTTCAACTAGCACTCAGGCCCAAAATATCAAAAGAAATTACCCAGCAATACGGAGGTGCAAACCACAAACCATTTTGGGTGCTTTAATGTTGGTCCGTCATGGGTGGCGGTCCGGACAGTGTGTAGTCCTGTGGCACAGACTGCGAAAGATTATTATCTAAATGTACTAGCCGCGAGAGATCTAAGGTGGATGCGGCAATGATCGTGGTTGCACAGCCGTCTACGTTCAGTACGCGCAGGGAATCTCCAAGTAGATTTAGAGCCCTACAACAGAATCAGTCCTTTTTCGCACATGACGCTGAAGTTTTCTGCGAATCGCAACGCAGCAAATTTGCGTAGTATATTGCGTCATCATGCGCGCGAAATTTAAAAAAAGGTGTCGTTGTGCTGTTTTGTTCCCGTTCCATCACCATTCTTGGTTGGATGTCATCGCAGGGGCAAAACAGTCCTATAAACAATATAGATGCACGAAAAGAGAATAATTCAAATTGCACCAGTAATTCATGCACTACCTGTTTAAGAACGGCACTTGTTTAGATTGTTGAAAAATTTTATAGGCCTGCTACATGCCTTTTTTGTTTTGCAGTTGTGGTGTAGGTGGTTTGATGCCAACCTCCAATTTTGGACAAATCTGAAGCAAGTTAGTGGAGACAACCCGCGCATGTCCAACGATACATTCCCTTATTTATTTTATTATTGTCTTTATTTTATTTTATTTATCTTATTTATTTATCTTTTTTATTTTTATTATTTATTTAGTCATTTAATTTGCACATTAAGGTTTGGGTGGGCGCTGATTTACTGATTGAATACAATAAATATCAATGTAAATCAAATTATGTATATGAAATCAAACTGCTTTTAGCTTGTAGAAAATGCTTTGGCAGTTTAAATAAACAGGTCGAGATAAACAACGTCTTGTTATACCATATTTATTTATTTGTACATGCAGTCATATAAGAGATTAAACTGATATAATCATGATGACATAGAAAATGTGTCTCAGATCGATATTAAATGTGAGTTGACGATTGAGAATACAGGTTATTCCCAGAGATGATTGTTGCCATTAATAAATACGCTCAGCCGTAAGTCCCATAGAAACCAAAAAATGGCTGGATGCTGAAATCATCCATTCGAGAGTGTTTGTTTTGGTAAGTTTCATTTACCATTGACTCGCTTCGTTGAATTTTCAGATCGACCAAATAAAACCAAATTCTGTAGGGAATTTAAAACAGTAAAAGCCTATATTGTCAGGGGGTCAGAGTCGGTAAACGAGCAGCTAATATGCAGGCAAACCTCAGAAAGTGTGAAATCGGTTACGTAGGCCTACTTTTTCATTCAAGGTTAACCTCTCCCTGAATGTCCCTCCCGTGATACCGTACATAGATAAAAGCAAAAGGACTCACAAATCGTTTGATTTTTTTATTTCATGTTTAAGTCATTTACTTCGAAAACAACCTTCAACCTTAAAAAAAATCCAAAGTACATATTATACACTAACGACAACCCCAAGCAAAAAACACAATTTTAAAAGTGAAAAGGGAAAAAAATGAACAAACTGTTTAAATGATGCATGACCGCTGTCCCCCTGTCCAATCGTCCTCTTCGAACCTGTTCCCGGCCTGTTATAGCAAAGCCGGAATCAAACCATACGGATTTGCAAGATACAAAGAAACTAATAGAGCCAAAAGGTTGAAATGCGGACGTAATAGGCAATGCAAAAATTGAATATGAAATGATTTTCATTAGGTGGGAAAAGAACCCTCGTGTCGTTTTATCATCGAGGTAATCGAGTCCACCTACGAAGAGTCAACAGAATCACGATATACATTTGCGATAAACGCTCCTTTCCACCGATACGGCCCTTGCGCATCTCTCGGTGAGGCGTGAGCGTAAGTACAATTACGCGTTTGCAGAAACCGTGCAAAGCAAAATACAACTTAGCACTTTTTGTGTCACATTTGGTGGAATAACTAAAAAGTAAGTCCGTGACCCCATTTTTTTATTTTATTTTTGTGACGCATGTCGGTTGGACCCTGACATAATTCAATAGAAACTTCCCGGAGGCTTTTTCCTTGCTATGATCGATTTTAGTATCATTTTATCACATTTCCCATAGAACTGTGTACAAATTTTGGCAAAAAATGTGTTTTTTATAACGCAAATATCTTGCAACGAAGTCCTAGACCCCTTATTTTTATTACAGATTTTGACTCAGCACCATTTAAAATACTTATTAAAATTTAAAGAAAATTCCAGGAAGAATTCTATCATGCAGCATCCACCTTAACGTTTATCAGTCCGTCATAGATAATGTGTGTAAATGAAACTAATCTCAAATTATCTCTGGAAAACGGGGGGTTCTATGGAAGTTTGGCATCAGAGGGTCCGTTACTATGTTTTTGTTTTAAAGTTGTGGTCTCGTAATTGGGTCCCTGAACTATAGAACTAGCGAGAAAATTGAACGTTTTTGTCGGGTACTTCCGCTCGGTACTCGCAGACACGGAAAAGCTAACACACAATCTCTACGGTCTAATTCATTTTCCACCAATGCCTTTCGGTATTATTCCATCCTGGACTTTTTTCAACAACCCTACGGGCCAACTTTTTTTTAATTTTAGAAACAGGAATTACGTCCTTACACCGGACCGCCGTATGTCATGGTATTATCATGACCCACATACAACCTCTTCCTCGTCCGTTTGTTTATTCCGCTACGCATTTGCGGAAGATTATTTAGTGAAAAGGCATTTTTAAAAATTGTGACATTGGTCATTGCCCAGGTTTTCATCTCGTACCAAATTCACCAGAGTCTGCACATGAGAAAATCAGTTGTTTGATTTGTAACGCGCCAAGTATACCCAATTACGGGAAATTTCGGTCATTAATTTACACCGTACACAGTAAATACGCACTGCATCTGGTGCAGAATTCTGATGTTCACGAAAATCCTATAAGCTTAAATATAATGCCAACAGTCCCTAGTCGTCATCATCATGTGAACATTGAAAATCAACCAAAGCCGTCATAGTGAAAATCATTATAGATTTGAACATGATCGACCATCAGGAATCAGTTTTTGATCGCTTAATACCCAACATTCACTTCCACATCAATCAGTCGGTGAGAGGATGCATTCCTCGTATACATGGGTACTGCATCCTCTCACCACCAAAATCCTTCATCAACAACAATCATTCTCCAGGCACCTGAACATAACACAACATTATGTTGGCAACATCAAAACAGTTCAAGATATGTACCAGTACATTGACATCCCTCATCATGCTTCAACAAACCACCCAAGGGCCCTTGGTAAGTTATTTAGAATTTTCATTATTGATTAAATACCTGCATACTGGATTTGCACATGTCTATACCCATCAATCTTCCCTCCACCCCCACCCCGGATGCGCCACAGCATCTTATAAATGTACAGTTCGCACCCTTCATCTGGCCAACGCTATATCTGTTCCGAAAAACTCTGATTCCTCATGTTAGGATGTACCTAATAGGACCCTCAATAAACAAACAAAATAGCGTGTAAGGAACCGCCATACCCATTACATGGACGCCCATATGCAGATCAGGCGAGTGCACAAGATACTATGGAAATGATCCGAACCGAGTTGTAGATTAGGTATGAGAGGGGACGATGTGAAAAAGCAGTGTTGTTGAAATAGAAGTCTTATTGCTACATGGTAACAAGCGGCATTATTGAGGGGGGGGGGGGGGGGGGGGGGGGGGGGGGGGGGGGGGGAATCAAAATTTTAAACAAATTCTAATCAAAGTGTGTGTGTAGGTTTTGCAGATATTAAAATGGGATAGGTTCGATTTTATTGTATTTTTTTTTTATAAAAGGACCAACTTATCAAGTAGTAAATAATATTTTGTGTACAAGGATTGCAATACGGCCGTCGTAACACTAACTTGTATTTGCGTGTAAATTATATGATCTATCGCGTATAGGCATATATAACGGCCGCTTTGCATATTCCATAAAAAAAATATACTGATGAAAAGATGTCAAACAGATTTTTAATGTGGCCTACAGCAACTGCGCCAAAGGTTATCGATAAAGAAGGTTTCCTTACTGTTCACACTCTCCGGGGATACATTGCCCCAACCATGCAAAAGGGCCATGTCGTGAAATTGACTAAAGCTCAATAATAACAAATGGGGTTACAAGTGACGGTTGAGGGTACCTGTCTAGGGAAATTAGGTTGGCAGTACCATTCACAGAACGTTCGTCCCAGGTAGACAATTGTAGGACGATGGGGTAACATGTGAATTGACCACAGCAATTATAGAATGGCAGACAACTTTATGTTCAAACTCCCATTTTTGTACTTGCCATAATATTTCGCTAATTCTCATGTATTGTAAGTACGTGTTAACAATTAGAGGGAACAAAATGGGTTTGGGGGGGGGGGATGATTTACATTGAATGGTCCCTTTATTGGATCATCTTAATGGACTTGTTTTATATAAACAATTTCATTCTTCTGTCAGTTCTTGTCAACAAATTTATTTATTTGTAATCGTACAAACATTTTCAAATTCTTTCTACCTGCATTAACATTTTGACACCTTACATGGCTAACATTATTATTTCTTGTAATATTTGCAATCTTCTTCGTCACTTCTGCCTTGACAGCTTCAACATATTCATTCATTTATACATTACAAATGAAACATCCTTTCCATATTTACTATTATAATTTTGAAAGTTTATTCGATTACATTGTAAATTTAAAATGGTGTTGTGTTCTAACATTTTGCAATTCAACTTCATTACACCGTGTTGTACTCCACGTATATTACATCTTTGCATTATTCACTATCTGTACTCAATACATTTTCAAATTCAGCCTTTTTAATGAATTTCCCCATTTGAAGTTTTATTTGAAGGTTAATATTTAGGGCATTTCGATATTCAGTCTTGATGGTCCGTTACGCGATCCACATTAAATAAACCGAATAGGAGTAAATTACTTACTCTAAGATACACTAGGAGAGGGTTTTACCACGGGGGTTGTATCTTATGGTCCGCATTCTCCCCTCAACGTTAATACAAATCTAAACCTAGCAAGAAAGAAAAATACCGACCGATTTGTTCAGCTAAAACGACATGTAAATGTTGGCACTGCTGAATGTTTCTCTTTCATTAGAGCTACAATTCAGCACAGAAATTGGCAAGCCGGTTGTGCTTGAAAAGTGAAATGTCACATTTGAAAATGAAAGATTTTCAGTGGGCTTGTTTTGTGTAAGGTTCCATGCATACCGGGTGTTAGTGCTATCGACCGTGCTAATTTCAATGACAATTCCTTCCTGGCTTGAGCTCATCAATTGCAGTCACAGTACCAACTCCCTATGTAAATAACCATAAAGTGGCATGTTTTCTGAATTCGGAAAACGGGAACTTCTGGCTTTGAACCACCAGAGGTTCCTCATTTCAAAAACTCAAACTACTCGAATAAGGTTCCAATACAGGATGAAAACTCGGTAAATAAATGTGATATTTAATTAGCTGTTATGTCAGTATTTGTAAATAATATCAATGTCGAGAACGGGGTCAGTTACTTTTGTTGTTAGGTATATTCATAGAAGTTATAACAGGAAGAAGCGAATCGCGTGTATTATGGAATAGTCCAGACCGTAACCGATTTCACTCACACACAGCCAGCGCGCGATTTCTTTGCAATAATTATGCGAAAACCAATCGAGGGAGACAATAATACCCGTAAAAAAGATTCCACACGGTCATATAAGGCACAAAAGTCTCCTGTAAAATGTTGTTTTGACTGCTAAATCGTTTGGGTCGACGAGGCATTCCACTGGACCACAGTCTTTGCCATGCGCAGGGTCTGTGCTCGTATTTGGTTGTAAGAAATTTTTTTTCCTGGATCGATGGAACAAAAGAATTACACGTTTGATCAATGACCTCTGCACATGGCGGGTATGATGTCACCGAGTGTCACAACATGAGTTGCTTTTCTCCCTACATACATACATACATAACAGTTCTTGAATAGCGCAATATCCAAAGATTGATCAGAGCGCTTTACAACAGAAAAAAAAAAAAAAAAAAAATACAAAAAAAAAAAAGAAGAATAGAACAGCAAAATGAGGCAATACAAGGACAACCAATAAATCAATACAAATGAGTTTTTTGAGATTAGATTTTTTCTTAATTTCTACTAACCGGGCTGGATGCCTCTTTACTTGGCTGGGATGTTATTTTTTCCAGAGATTTGGACCCGCGTACCTTGGTAATAGGGCCGGGAAACAATGCATACACCTTGTCAAAGAAAAGGAATTGGTATAACATAGACATCTGTGTGAAACTATCGTGCATCAGCAGGTGTATGCCTTGTTTTCCGCCATATTATCAAGGGTAGAAAAAAGCAACTTCCTGTTGTGACACTCGGCGACCATTCAAATATGCGGCAGCCCGCTATCCATGTGTAGAGATCAGTGGTTTAAAGGAATAAACGAGGCCAATTGCTAATTTCAGGCCTAAAATCTCATAGACGCGGAGTGCTTGAATTAAGTTCATCATTTGCCTATAGCAATCACGTTACCAAACTTTCGTCATCATGTGTAGGTTTGACAGGATTATCTCTAATGGCGACCATCTACAGCTTTGCCACACGGGCTCGTGGACATATTAGTACCGTCCGTGCTGGTTGTATTCACCTAATTTTGATTAACGGTGTATAAGGATGTGAATACAAACATTGTTTTATTATATTTCCATGTGGAATTTTCCATTCAACAAGCACACCCCCAAAATAAAGTGCCTTTTAAAAATATGAGGCCAAAACTGTTACATGTAGTAAAGATTAAGACATCAAAAGCCAAAATGCTGTAAAAAACAGTTCTCCGCGCGATAGACAAATTAATAATAAGTTTACCACGGGCCGAACATATCCATCTAATAAAAAGGCCTAAGGGTTGGTTGTTATCATCAGGAAAGGTCAGTTATGTTGTTATTGTCCGAACCTGACGTGGGTCTTTCGCAGTGATTGACTATATAATGAAAATTTGATATACTAAGTTACTGGCCAGACGGACACGAAGGAAAAAGAAGTGCGCGCAAAAATGATAATTCAATCGGTGTCTTGTTATGCAGGATGGCATTATTTCTGGCGTTATTAAATAACATGACAACAAAATTGCTGTTTCATAGGAAGATAATAATATACGTCTCTTATTACAATTCAGCGAAAATGGCTGCAAACGTTTTTTGCTACTTTATCTGAAAACAATATACTTCCTATTGTTGATAGTAATTCAAATGATGGGATCCAGGGCGGAATTAAAGGAGAAAATGTAAATGGAAAGGTACCTACTTCAAGTCGATATAAACGATCAGTTTGCGTTTATTAATGGTTGACGGTGTTATTCTGTTGAGTCCCGGATAAAATTGGATGTCATAATGGGAAGAACACCACCCCCCCAGTGAACACAAGTGTGGTGGCTTCACGCTTTGTTGTGGTCGCCTAAGGGAATACAAATCCGAGAATTGAGCAAGTGGAATGAGAAAAGTGTGGGAAAGTTAGAGTTACCTTCTTTCGGCTGTCCTAAAAAAGACTTTAGCATTAAAACGTTGGGTAATTGTTCTTCGTGATAACATGAGGAGAAATGAGACATGATTGTTTTATCAGGAACTGTGGAGAATATTAATTTGTAGTTTAAAATACAGAGAATAAATTTAAAAGATTAAAGTTCCTTTTTTATGCTTAAAAAAAAAATAATCATAAATGCGGGAACGTTTCAAATGAAGATAGGACGAACAACACGGGAATTCTTAAGGATTGTCTGTACTGCAGTACTGCAATCATACTTAAGAGCTAGAAGCGAAATACCTATAGACTTGGCTTATGGCATCGAATATTTCAATTAAACATTTTACGTCACATTAGAATAGAAAACAGGAATAACACGACAGCAAAGATAAAGATTGGTATTTTCGTGCCTGATGGCACAAGAATAAAAAGAACAATGAATGATGAAGATATTGTCCAATCCGGACATACCCACGCCATCTATTAAAGGAAAATGCGACGCAACAGCACAAACACAAGTCTTAGTTATTTTTTTTAATCTTAATCAGGATATTTTTCCATCGAGTGTATGTGTTTAGATATATTATTATATTACTTTCTTGTTTCCTACTTTGGGGGAAGTATGCATTAACTACAACGTTGGGAGATTTTTAGCTACTAGTAACACAAAAAATCGACCTGAACCAAACTTCCCAGAGCTTTCCAGTCCCCTTGAATCTTCCTTACTGCAACTACTCTATGGAATTGATATACTGATAAAGCGATACAGCTAGTGGCCTTCGCGCTCGCATTTGACCTTTAGCAACGTCTGTATTAGCCATATGTAAAACGTAATGCAAAATGGAAGTCAATTGTTAATAACATCCAAAATGAGCAGCTGTCGTGGATGCGGAAGTTTTGAACTTCGTAAAAATAGCTTGCAACAATGCATTGCTCATTGAAGAACGCACAGCGTAATTTTAGTTAAGGTACTTTTCAATTAAGTTCGTTCGAAGTAGGTGACGAAGAGGGTATCGTTATTTTTTCTTTTAGGTTTCTTCTCTTTTCTCTCTTCAGACTTTTTTACTCCTTATTTTAAAATTTATCTATTTCACCTTAGCCTTTAATTTCTCTTATCAGGTGATCAGGTCTCGGCGTTGTCAGTCTTAATCATTACCTCGTGGTTAAAAGTCATAGGCACTCATCGTCAATCATTCCTCTTTCCGGCTTCATATTCCTTGCTTTCTTCTGAAATGAGTCATCCTACGCGTATATTCAGAGATGTTGGGAAAATTCTTTAGATTTTTTTGAGTGATGGTCTATTATTTGAGAGATCACTTTTAGTCTCTTTCTATTAATTATTATTGTCGATTTCATATGGGGGTGGAAAAAAAAAAAAAGATTGCAAAATCAGTTGGACTCGAGTGCCGGTGTAATTATTGTTCCGGCGTACTCATAGTCCGGCAATACTGCCGTAACCGGTGTGACTGTGGCTCGAGCCTGACTCTATCTGGTTTCACACCAGGTATAAAAGTAATCATAGTCCGACAGGTATCATAGTCCGGGCTCCTAGACCCGATACGAAGAATTAAAGCGTGAAACTAATGTTGCGAAAAGGGAGTCAACTGATCGATTGCCCTATGTTCACCATGTTCCCAGACTGTGAGCCTGAGGACTAATCTACTGCCACACGCAGTATATTGGCAGTTCCGGTGTAGAGGTAATTATTGTCCGGCGTATCATAGTCCGGGAACAATGTGAACATAGGGGCAATCGATTCAGTTGACTCTTTACGCCAACATTAGTTCACGCTTTACTCGTTATCGTCTATGAGCCCTGGCCTTGGCTCCCAACGGACTAGATCTGCTTTCACACGCAACATAAAAACAATCATCCCTGCAAAATTCGGGAACCTTAAACGAGTCTATTGTTGGGGCACTTTATATTCTTAGGGGGAAGTTCCATAATTTTACCCAAGATAAAGGATGCCATGGTCGCCCATATTTTCACCAGGACAAAAAAAATCATCTTGGGTTGAGTTAAAGGGATAAGCAGTGATAATGGAAGAAAATAAAAAAATGTGGAAATGTATTTTTAAGCTTCCAAATCAGGGATAAGTGTCTACAATTCCAGGAAAACAACTTTATGTAGGAAAAACAAACCAAAATAGTAAAAAGTATTGAGGAAATTTTTCATACAGTCTCCCGAAAAATAAAAATCAAAACGACGTTCAAAATCTACACTAATGCTGAAATTTTAGGTGTCAAAGTCGTTTTTATATCACCAAAATATCTATTTTTATGTGACGACCTACTTGTTTACATCACTTTCTATACTAAACAATACCATTATTAGATTAACTTACCAACTTAAAATTTACCGCGCTGCAGGCATTGTGGAAAGAACACGCCGGATCTGGCCGACACAAGAGTCAACAAACAATGGCGCTAAAGAATCACATCAGGTGGCATGCGGAGAAGAAAAATACTCACGCGTTATCACCTCCCCCGACTCAGATGAGTAATTTGTTTATGACGGAAAAGAGAAATACCTGCTCGTTAACAATTGAATCATTATTTGAAAAGGAGAAAGGACCGGGCGTAGCTAGGGTGGGAAGGGGTTGGGATGTGCCTCTGCGCAACCTGGGGGGGGGGGGGAGGGCGCCAAATAAAATTACCCAAGAGAGAGGGAGAGAGAGACGAGCCCTATGTACTTAACCTCAAACGCACATGGCAAAAAATCACTGAGCGGACCAAGCTTGGGGTTTGCGTGGTATTGCTCTTAGATCTAAAACAAAAATACCGCTACTCACTTTTTGCGGTGATGTCAGATTTCCTCTACGGACGTAAGAGTTAACGTGCCTTCTTGTCGGCAAGATCATTAAGGTGAATTTTATTTATAATCGAACTTATTTCTGATTGCTACAAAAAACTCTAGAAGTGCACTATAGGTTGCAGGTATGTTTCATGTTGTGTTGCGTAGTAGTTTGACACCTTTTACCGTTTCCCGACACGCCCCCCCCACACATAAAACCACACACACAAAAACACCTCACCACAACACACTCTTTTTCAGATTTCTGAACGACTGAAAAAAAAAATCTTGGTAGAATGTTACTAATTTTCAATCGGATGTTGCCACATCCACAAGCTGCACACTGAAAAGACGAAACAAAAGTCAATCAAGAAAAAGTTTATGGCAAGCTTTGACTATAACAATTTTGAGCAGAACCAAAATCCGTAACCGTAACTATTGTAAAAACCCCATTGTATTAATTAACCGATGTTCCAGAAAAAAGTCAAAATATCAATATAATGGCCCGCATTCGCAATGAAAAGTTTTCTCCTTTCCCATACCGGACTGATTGTTGAATACCGCTTTAGCTCTATTGTTTGCTGAAGTCTATGTGTAATCTATTGAGTCACGTATTGGAGAAAAGATTTGAGGTGACATTTGATTATTTTCAACAAAATGTGCAAGTTGTATGGGACAAACAGACGGTTATTGTAGTGGTAATAATTTATTTAAAAAAATACAGGTTTTGTCTTCCTCTTTGATGGGATGCGGAGTTTGTTATACAGTTGGTTACTGGTAAGCCCACGATTCTTATTTATTGCAGAAAAAAAATAGTGGCAATTATCGGTTAGCCCTATGAAATAGATGTGAAATTGAAAAACAAATCGATACCTTACCGACCATAAACAAAAGATGAAAAACAAATTCTGGTTCACAACGAGGTGGGAGCATTTGAGCAATGGAGCAATTGGGTACGACGGAAACAGAGTTATGTGAAGTTGTGGCTTGCCGCTTGCAAAAAACAAGGCTTTCAATTTGACAGCCACCCTTCAGGATTCTATGGACACGCTCCAGTATCATTCATGCGAGGTTTCATGCGCTGTATAATCGAGTTTACCCCGCTAATGTCGAGTTTACAGTCGCTGCATATCCAGTTTGAATATATGTGCCGAGTTTCATAAAATCAGTCCAGAATAAATCATGTCCAGAATAAATCATGCCCGAGTTTAAAATCTGGACATGATTTTTTTTTTCAACTGTGGCAACTGGACATGATTTTTCTCAAACGAGCAAACTCGACATGATTTTTTTCTCAAACATGAGCAAACTCGACATGATTTTGTTTCTCAGGCAGAGCCAACTCAGACATGATTTTTTCTCAAACTGGCCAAACTCGACATGATTTTTTTTACAATACACCAAAAAATCATGTCGAGTTTTCCTCATGTTGAGAAAAAAATCATGTCGAGATTTTGAAACTGGGACATGATTATGTCAAAACTCACCATATAGAGAGCAAAACTCATGTATAGAGGGCAAAATGGGGACACCTAGCGCTGTAAACTCCACATATAACGAGCCACACTCGACATGGCGAGGAACAACTCGATACTCAGCGCGTGAAACTCGACAAATTGAGCGGGGAAACTCGCCATGATTTGTACGTGGAGCGTACAACTGGAAATGATTATGGCAAACTCAACATATAGAGCAGTCACAACTCATGTATAGAGGGCAAACTGGACAGATAGCGCTGTAAACTTCGACCTAAAACGCTGCCACACTCGAAATGCGAGGAAAACTCGATACACAGCCGCGTGAAACTCGACATGCGCGGGAAAACTGCATGGCCATGATTTGATACGGGACGTGCATAGTATTCGCACCCGTGACTTCAGACGAACAGTCAAAGAGATGGCGGTAACTACGTAATCGCATATCGCAGTCGTAAGGATATTGCTGATGTTAGGTTCTGTAATGAGCACTCGTCCTTGTGAGGGGAACAATCTTCATGTAAAAAGTTATAGTCTATGAACTCAACTTACAGGTCAGGAGTGCTAAAGGTGTGCCCATTATTACGATATATTCTACTTGTCGGCACCGGCTATAGATTGTTCACCACAAATAGTCGCGTTAATGTTGTTTACGATGTTGAAGATGTACAAAATGAAACTGAGAAGACATGGTGAATGAAACGAGCGCAAACACAGCTTGATAAATCTTACAACATGATAAAATCAGAAAATGTGAAAGGTTTGGGTATTCTGTTGTGTTGGTTTTTTTTTAAGCAAAATGCGTCAATTTTGTTTCGTGATTTGTAGTGTTTTAAAGTGGTTTAGAAAAAAATTTGCCCCTGTCCAGTCATTAAGCACTAACAGAACATTTTTTGAATGAGGCGCCCCAATTTTCAAAAATTGAGAGTTTTGCCACAGTTGTATGGTAATTGTCTAGTAAAACTATTACCGCGAGTGATAATGCTAAAAAATGCGGATTTGTCATAAAAAAGCGATTTCGTTAATAGAATCGGGATCCCTGATTGTAATTTAATGGACGGAGCTGGAAACGCCAGATTTATGTCCGTCCATGGATGAACTAGTTCCCCTCTTGAAAATGATCTCTAACTTGACTGGCCTGAACAGAAGGAACAACTATGGATGAGCGTAGATGGTGCAATTTCGGGGGGGGGGAGGGGAGGGACACGATCTGCTCGATTTGGGATTGGAGATTTCCAAACGGAAATTTGTGAATTGCTACGTGCATTACTATGGCAGTCTCGGTCCAGTGATATTACAAATCATCGTCTTAAACCTGCACGGGAATGCGTTATTTATAGAATGCGAAGGGTATTGGGGTGGGTTAGTTAAATTGGTTTCGTTTGTGGCGAATTTCATTGACATGGAAACAATTTGAAAACAAAATATATTATAATATGGAGAGGGTTAAAGTTTGAAAGCCGTAAATACCAGAAGTGTAACTGTAGATACTCCATTATCGTAAAACCTAGAAGTATGTAAATCATTTTACATCCATATAGTAAGAAATTAATCTTGACATTTGTTAATTTAGTTTTCGCATCCATTGTCAATTTGATATAAACCAGTTAATAGTAAAATTATCAATACACTTCAATTCGTTCTTGACTAAAAAATCGAATTCTACTTTTCCCGCCGACAGTTGTTTTGATCCAATATGCCTAAGAAGGATCTAGGATCACGTCGCATTCTGTATGCTTTAGCTGATTATACCCAAAAGTGTGCTTAAAATGAAACTTAAGGGCCTTAACATCGTTTAGATTCCGTTTCGGGGTTCGTGTGGAGGCTGCATAATAATTGTCGCGCTGAAGTGAAGCTGTTAAGAAGCCATGCCTTACGCGACTTTAGTTGTTTATACTTGCGCACTGCCCCTTAGTTTTTTCCCCGCTTCCTCATACGTGCTACCTTTGCTGTCACTTAAATCTGCGTCCCCTTTTTATCACCTCAGTCTGTTACTGGAACCTATGATCTAATGGATGTACAGAAGACCTCTTTATTATTCTTATGTATTATTCTTATGAAAATGGAAGAGTTCAATGGTTTTAATAATCAACTTGTAAAATGAACATATGTAAACCAATTTGGCGCCATAATTGAATCTTAATTCTGCAAAAAAATTACAATCAAATTTTCTGGACTATGCACATAATTGTAATTATCAATCCTGTTTTGATAGACGATCTAAATTATTTAACTAGAATAACTGAATACTGTTCTGTTGCTTATTCATATACTTAAGATACTAAGTTTACCCCTTACTTTCCTAGATTCATGGCGATAGTCGAAGACACTACAAAATTATCCCACAAAAATCGTTATTCTACTAGAAAGTAGAGCAGACATTGTCGCGATTTAACATTGAGTGAAACCAAAAAAATTAGTATTGTTCTCGGGCTATATATCCAAACCCCAAACATCTATTATTTGTTGATATACTCTTCAAAGAAACTATAAAAAAGAAAAAAACTAAAAAATTAAAATAATTTCATTTAAGCACAAACAAACCTCTCTTTGCGCTGTATAGAGGGATTCTAGTGACAAGTCACAGGACGCTAGTCACCGACGGCATTTCGCGGCATGTGTTAGTAAATACTGATGCACGAGTGTGCAATTAACCAACACGAATCTGTGTGTACATTGTACGTGCCATGCAAACCATGCTTGACCGCGCCCACAAAACACGGTTCCCGCGCATAAAATTATGACAGCAATCAAGACTCGCATGACGTTTACGTCAAACTGGTTCCACTGCCGGACAATAGCCATGCATATTGCATTGTCACCTTATAAAACGTAAATGTCACATTGCAATGATGCACTGTTGGTTCAGGAATGATTTTAGGTAATAACCGAGACAGATAGTACATATAGGCACTTATATCGCCGCATAATCACGCATTATTTAGGAGTACTTTTTAAACCCCAATTTCCGGGGAGGATTGACTCAATGGCGCCGCAAACGTACAAAAACAAAGGCAACACAACACTCAACAACGGAAAGTCTTATTTAAATTCTGTTTTCAGCTTCCGATAGCGAGCTCATACCGGATTTTCAACTATCATTGCGCCCATATAATTTGACCACCTGAGGTCTAAAAAATCTCTCGAACGTCATGAACACACATTGCAGAATTCCAAAATCTCCCAAGCTTGTTGACAGATATGACGTCCCCCATTCAGTAATGAGAGTATGAGCGGCGTCTTCATTTGTAATGATACGAAGAAAGTGTTTTCGTGTTAAGAGGATCTTGTATTTTCCAAACAAAGTAAATGTTTTCACAAGTAGCACAGTCAGTGTTGACTTACGGGAAAATTTAGAAAAATATATATTTCCACTCATGATATTTATGAACAAATTATGCTCTTGCATTGGTGTTCTGAATTAAAAGTTGTATTTCACTAGGGAAATAGTTCGAACTGATTTCCCTAAAAACTCGTCCCCAGAGTCACAGTGTCTGTGACAGTGAGGTGTAATAAATACTACATGATTTATATCTTCGAAATTGGGCACACCTTTTCCTTAGTAATGTGTTGCAATACTATCTATTTTCCCCTATATAAACCATGTAGTATTTGTATAACACTGCTGCTGACAGCCTATATTTGTTAGTGTTTTGCTATTGTTTTGGTACACGTTTAAGGGCTTTATTGGTAGAATCCATCGGCACATTATATAATGTAAATATCTAAATATGACGTACCAGATGTTTTCATGGTCATGGACTGTATTCCTAGAAGAAAGAGAAAATACCATTTTCACGCTTAACTTCGAAGCCAAGTAGCCGATTTAAGGAAGCCGCCACGATTTATTATTTACGCTATAGTTTTGCCAAAAGTCATATTAGTCGGTCACCAACAATGAAGATGAATCGGTGGGGTTAGTCAAGTTCTGGCTGTATGAACGACTATCGCTTTTACTTTTAACATTGAAATTAAAAACACCAGCTTTTTAATTAATATTTTCCTTTAATATATAATTTCTCAAAAATGGCAATACATTTGTGCCTATTTTTTATAAAATGAGCTGGGCTTCTTGAGAAATTGAGTTTTAAAATAAAATTAGGAAACCTCTACATCAACAACGAAGCGCTACTCGGTACTTGAAAAGTACGTAGATGACTGTGAACCGTGGATTTAGTGGGTTTCAACACGGAATCTTAACAAGGATTGGAACCTGGGATTTCGTAATTGAAGTACTGATGGCCATATTGGCACCATAGAGGACGGCCAAATAGTGTGAAACACATTTTTCAAGGGAGAATTTGGCCAATGAAGACGAGGGTTAGGAACGAGTTTGGGGTTTATTCGTATTTGAAATGCGTTTCACACGATTTGGCACGCCACAACTTCTCTTGGTCATCCAAAAAGAGCCAGCAGGTGGTTAAGAGCCGGTCATTATACAAAATTGTTCCCATGAAATGTGGAAGAAGCGGACATAACAGAATTAAGGACCCAGGCGTGCAATCGGTTGTGGGGTGTTGGTATAATATTATAATAGGGCTGTGTTGATATTAGGGTATCGGTGCGCATTCATGGCTACAGGCGATAGCTCTGTAGCCATGGAGCGTATGATCAAGGGTTATTAGTTTGATAGAGATTACTTTTGAGGGGAAGTTTCTGGAAGTTTTGAGTTATCACAGGTAATTTAACAGAAGCATGATTGATGTGAACTTCATATTTTTTTTTTTTTTTTTTTTTTTTTTTTTTTTTTTTTTTTTTAAAGGTTTAAGAGATGATTTTTTAAGGTCACTGGGACCGACAGACTGACATAGTAAAGCATGTAGCAGTTCACAATTACCGGTTGGAAATCCCCAAATGCCCAAATCGAGCAGGACGTTGTCCCTACCCTCCCTGGAAAGAACACAGTCTAGTTATCAAATCTTGATCGATTACGTTGTGATAACGGAGATACAGAATGCTTGTGCTTTGCCGTAGTGTAGTTATAAACGGTAATTCGAGATGAATAGGTTGGTTTGTCACGTTGTCAGGTAAGTCACGTGTTCAGGTATAAGATATCAGTGTGCTCTTCGGGAGCGACTTTCCGATATATATAAATCCGACTATGTTAAATAAGGTCTGTACATGACCCTCTGCCAAAAGCCTTGCCTATTATTTTTTTTCAACAAGACACCGATATTATGTCTAAACAGTACAAAATTTACCTTTTCCCTAACAGATTCAAAAACCGGACGTACGATGACGATAATCGGTTGATTTTTTCCATATGTAGGGATACGACGTCATTTTTACCGGGAGGGTTCCCGAGCAAATATAAAACAATCATGACGTCGATGGACGCTTCAAATCTTTATTTTTTCCAAAAAATTGGCGCTATTCCCATAATAAATCCTTTTTTAAGATTTCAACATCTGTATAGGTTCTTTAATAATTAATATTCAATTGTCCTCTCATGAATGTGAAAAAGACTGGGTCCATAGTCTACACAACTGGAAAACAAAGTCAGCCGGATAAAATACCCTTACCGTGGACTGAATGACCAGACGGACGATCCCGTGGTAGTCTGTAGCAGGCTTACAGGCCATTGCCGCGCGGCTTGGGGGGTGTTATGCGTCAAGCCAATTTTCGTGAGCTCAGGGATTTGCGCGTATGGGAGGGCATATGTATCTAAAACGTGCACCTGGGATTACATCTTCTGTTAAACAGGTGTTCTGGAATGGGTATTGTGTTCGGTAGACCAAAAGATGCCCGCCGTTGCTCCATTCATCTATATTAAATACTGTTGTGTAGCCAATTCCATTGTATAGAGTCAGTTGTTACAGTGCGACTGCGATTAAAACTATAATATACGCGCCCTTTTCAAATGTCCACGTTTTCAGGGATTGTTAGTGTTTAGGCCAATCATTAAAACCTTTGTTAATCACAAATGAATACTAAAACAACCCTCTAAACATTTTCTCAAATCACTGAGGTTTTTTTAAAAAGTGTAGTTTTTTGGCAATAACCACATTCTTAAACGAACCCGATCCTATCCTTTTGTGCTCAACGAAGTCACAAGGACATGAATCCTTATATTTCCTTGTGGCAAGTGATATATGCGAGTATGGGATATATTTTCGCTGGCTTCTGTTTCGGTATGCATGCGGCGTTGTAAATTACCACGGGAATAAACATGGTAGCTTCCATGCTTGCGATACAGTTGTGTAATTTGTCGGAATATAAATCTGGATTTTTTTAGTAAGGAATACTCCAATGACCATGAAAAACTCCTGGTGACGTTTGATAGGGAATTTATTATATATGTGTCGATAGATCATACAAAAATCACTTTAAGTTCTAATTGGGTACTTTGAACGTCCCTTTAATGAGTAGCCAAGGAAGACCCACCCGTATGGGTACCACATCGCCGGCCGCGAAAAGGAGGGTAATAATCCACCGAGTGGGTACTCCACACCCAAATATCTTTAGTCTGATGTTGATTGTTTTAGAATTTTATCTATTAACATTTTGGCACGGTATTTTGAACACGTTTTACACAAAGATCCATTTATCCTAACGTCCCTCAACTGCTTTTAAATGCACTTTTGAACACAAAATCACGGAGCGGACCCCCTTAAATCTAACAAGAAAAATAACTCACCTCCGTTTTTGCGGGGATCGGCAGATTGTCCTCTATCGGGACCCGTCTGGGATACATGGGTGTTTGGGTGATGCTTAACTCAATATAAATGTTAATTACGCTTGAAAATGATCAGAAAATGGCACACAACAGGCTGGCAAACAACCAAGGAAATGTGTGGGGGGGGGGCCCGTCTTATGGGCCCTCTTCAGCCAAGGTTGCCCTCCGATTGCAGCTGGAGGGGAGTACCTTGACCGGTACTCTCTTCTAGCGCAGAGGTACACCACTAGTATCCAATATTACACTTTGTAAGGATTAGTTTAGTTAGACATAGCTGATTATGTGTTTTAGTTGTGTCTTAACCAAAACACATGTATGTTTATACATGGCTATGGTGTCACGACCTAATGCATTCCCAAACTGCTATGTACCGGTGCACCATAGAGTCGAGATGTGCTCAATCACAATTATATATTGACATCCAATTGCTCCAGATTGATCCAGAATTCATTCCTGTACAAATGAAAGAAAAAATACGGTGTGGAAAAAAAGTGCCATGAAAAATACTAAAAAGGTACCAAACGCCCAATGTATGAATGTATTGTTTATAGGACCCCATCCCCGAACGTGACGTAAAAGACCTTATACGTGTGTTAAAAGGGGGTTTCTGCGACGTAGACTAGTTAGATTTGTATTCAACCTAATTAACAATTAACAGCAATGAGCAAGGCAGGGATTCTATTTTTTATTTTTTTAAAGTAATTAAAATCAAAATCTTTCCTTATGTTTAATCCTATAAGCTCCATCAATAATTTGCAAATAGAAGCAACATTAAGATTTTACAACTGAAAATTACCCTTTGTTATTTTAGCCTATAACTCCAAAATTTTAAGTTGAAGATAGTACAAACTATACCTTTCTGGAATCTTTATGGCTAGACAAATAACCTGGTATAGTTTTCAACATATTTGGATCTGTCTAGATCCCTCTCCTTAAGGCACCATTTGCGGCACTTCAGAATCACGTTTCAGGGATCCCTGTTAGGCTGTCTGCATATTTAATCACACGCGTTTTGCACTCGAGATGTGTCACAAGTGCTTGCTCCTGTGCTTATCAGATGGCCATGTGACCTTCTTGGCAACTAAGTTATCAGAATAAAAAATTCGAGGAAAAAATAATTCCAAATAAAAAAAATAATAATTCAAAAAAAAATACACAAACAAACAAATACAAGTTCAAATACAAGTTCAAATAAAACACACACACACACACCCATTCCAGAAAAACAATTCCAAATTAAAAAAAAAATGTTTAAAACTTTTTTAATTGAAGAAAAAAAAGCAGAAAGAAAAAAATAACAAATAAATATATATATTTTTTTAAATTCCAGAAAAAACCCGATTTTCCCAATTAAAAAAATCAAATAATACAAATATTCCAGAAAAAAATTCCAGACAAAAATTACAAATAAAACGCTATCAGGTGGTATTGGACCTATTTGGCAAATACTCCAACTCACTTAATCGTGCGACATGTATGTAGTAACTTTTTTATGTGGAAAATCTTATCACACACCCCGATCCAGTGACGTCACCTGACAATTCCATTCAATGCTGAAAATAGTCCTCGTGCTTAATCTATGACAGAGAACATATTCGTGAATTCGTGGAGCTATTGAAATAGACTCCTACCAAACAGACTAGTGAATCAGTTTGCATACGTGTATCGTAATACACTTTTTCCGCTGCTGTCAAATATTTAACTGATAAGAATTGCTTCAATGACATATCAGCAAACATGCCACAAGGCATTCACTATATGTCTCAAAGGAGGAGACAAGGACTTCCCACTTTCGTTAAAGCTTCGCCTGAGAGTTTTTATTGAATTATAAGTATTTATAACTTTATACAAATACAAGATCGAGGGAGTAGTAATGGACTTTCTGTATTACATTAATTCAATTTCTCCCAAGTTTTCCTATTAGATCCTTGTAATTGGAAGATACCACTTCTACCCAAGCCCGTAACCCGTTGTTAACATCGATTTTGATATATTTCTAATGATACGATGTTACGCTCGCATAAGACTTAAAAACACCCAAGGGATACCGTTTTTTAATCTTATATACACATCGAGTGATTGATCTCTATCAATGGCAAAGATGTGCTTGTTAGCCAGACAGGGCAATTTACCAAAAACTTTCTTTGAACACGGTGTTTAGATTCTAAGCCCAAAGGAATTGAGCGTTAATTTTTAATTAGAAACAATAGCATGTTTGGTGCGGAAAAATAAAGTCCATAAGCGTCCGTAACTACCAGTCGCCGTGATTCGACCTACTTTCAGGGGAAATAACAATATGATGGTATGTTCACGATGCACAAGCCTAAAGGGAAATACAAATGTACGTAAGCCGGACCAGTTTTGGGCCCCAAGGGGTAGGTGGAAGAGTAAGGTTAGAAAAATTTCATTGCTACCAATTGTTAGGTACATATGTGGGGATCATCGCCGGGTGGATGTAGAAATCAGACGTGGTGCAATTTTTTTATGGCCAAAAAGGTCCAAATTGACCCAAATTAGGTAAAAATCATAGAATGGTTGAATGATTCCACTGCATATTAATGTTAATAGTATTATTTTCCCCACTATATAGTGTAGATTCAAGAAGATTGAAATGTTGAATCTGGGTTATTTTTGACCCAGAAAGCGACCAAAAGGGGTCAAAAAATTGACCCAAAAATAAGGGTAGTAAAAAATCATAGAATGGCGATTCCAACTTAATATTCATGTAATAGTATTTAATTTTCCCCACGATATAGCTGTAGATTCAGAAAGAATTTGAATGTTGGAATAGGGGTTATTTTTGAACCTCGAACCTTCCTTCTCGTTCTGCTCCTCCTCTCCGTCTTCCTAACGCACTGCTTTCATTTCCACGTCCTGAACCCCCCAAGCTTTCTCCCTCGCACTCCTAGCCGCTCCCCCGACATTTCCCCGCCTCCCCTTCTGACTTTCTCCTACACCACTCCATCAGCGTCTTTAGGACCTTCCTCTCCCTTCCCCCGATTTTTTCTCCCTATTTGCCGGTCCGCCAGGGCCCAAAAGGGGTCAAAAATTGACCCAAATGAGGTAAAAAAATATAGATGTTGATTGTATTATTCCCTAGTAAACTAGTATTTAATTCCCCACTATATAGCAGAAGATAGATTCCAGAGAAATGAATGTGGGAATCTCGGGTCCATAAGGACTCAGAAAGGGTGAAAAAAAGGCCTAAAATTGACCCAAATAGGGTAAAAATCATAGAATGGTGGTTGTACTTATTCCAACGTATATTTAAAGAAAATGCAGTAGTAGTATTTCATTTTCTCCACTCTATTAGCAGTAGTAGATTCCAGAAGAATTTGAATGTTGGAAATCGATCTGGGGTAAAAATTGACCCAGAAAAGGGCAAAAAGTCCAAATTGACCCAAAACGCCCAAAATAGGAGTCAGTAAAAAGTTAAAAATGGCAAGGTATACTTCAACTTATATGCATTTTAAGATTTAAATGAAACTACATTTCTAGTAATATATTGGTAGTTAGAGATAATAAAAAATAAAATTTGACATTTTTGGTCAACAAGATACAATCCAATTTAATAGTTTCATCTTGATTTGAACCGCCTGACTCCAATAATCCATCTGTTAAATAGCTTGCCCGTATCATTTCAAACCAAGTTTTGATAGAGGGCGAAAAAAACGTGATTATGAAGCCTCCTTAGACTACTGTAAAACATAATAAATTCTATCAAGTTATATTAATAATAATCTAAGTGCATATTTTAAGGTCCTACGATTCACAGAGTAAATGAGAGTGACAAATAGTACCTTTCCACAGACACCAATATTATATTCTGAGCACTTCCAGTAAAAATGGTTGATCCGGAGGCGAGGGAGGATAAAATAAAAACAGTGATAGGCCCGACTTTTGAAAAAAAGTTGGTGAGGGAGGCATTTATTATTTGTTCATCATTTTTTATTTTGTTCTAAGATGGCCGCCCATGTTAAGATGGTCCCCATGATTTATTATTTGAAGTTTGCGTTGTGGAATAGTATTAGTATGTAAGAGGTTTGAAGAAATGCTCCAAAAAAAAAATGAAGGATTGCTCTTTTTAAAATAGGTACGAGAGTCATAGTGCTCCGATATTTTTTAACTTCATTTTCCCCCTTTTTGTAGCCTGCGATTTGGGTGGTATTGTTGCGTTTTGTGGGCCGCCAGCTATAGCTGGAAGGACCACTAGCAATCCGTTTGTGCGTGTGTAGATGTGTGGATGTGTGGTGTATGTGTGGTCACAAAATGTTAAGTTTTTTAAAATTGACCTCCTCAATGAAAAGTTGTAACTTCAATGGAACCAAAACTTCTGTCTGGTGCACAATGGGATCCCTCATCCTGTTGATGAGGTAAAAGGTCATGTTGTTGAAAGGTCAAAGGTCATTGAAAGGTCAACGGTCAGGTGAGGTCAAGTTGAAAAATGGGCTTTTGCTTACTTTTAAAACTTAAAAGTAAAATTGATCTAAATTGAAAACTGGAAGTCAATTGGAAAACCAAAACCTAACTTGTCATAGGTGCACCATGTTATCCCTCATATGCTGAGGAGATCAAGGTCAAGGGCCAGGTCAAAGGTCATGGGGCGGCCACAGCTTATATTCTTTGAATCTCGGCGAGCGCGAAAGCCGAGACCGCGAAAAATTATGTTTTTTTTTAAATAAAAATAACAAAAATCGGTGTTGCGGGTCCAAAATTGGAGCGGGAGGGGACGATCAACTGTTTTTTTTTTACTTGGCAATTAAGTGGGTCTTTAATGAAAATTTGACTCCCAAAATTGACCTAGAAAGGGCCAAAAAAGGTCAAAATAGACCCAAAAGAGTGTGAATTAAAAGATAGCAAAATGGGCAATATTGTGGAAGTTATCTTTTGAGAAGCCGAGCAAGTGGCAATAGAAAATGTTTGCATTTTGTGTCAGCTGGCAACCACATAGATTTGCATTAATTGACAAAAGATTGCCATGTTGGGCAAAGGGGGACAATATCATCATGAATCTTTTGACTTTTGTCGAATTCCGTGGCGTACGTCTTTCAAAATGTCTTGAATCATGTATGCTGCTCCCACTTCCAAGTAAAGATGGTAATCTCTGCTGCATAGCATATCAGGTAGAGTTAGTGTCTGTACCTCTACCTTGGATCATGGGAAGAATCCACAGAATAAAGGTCTGATATAAATGGGTCATTGATTGCAAAGAAATGCCCCACCGAACTGTGCTCTATTCTGTGCTACAATTGTGGTAATAGGAAGGTATTTACACCAGAGATCGATATTAGCGGGTGTTTTTCCAGGAGATATTTTCAACTGCATGAGTTGCCTGGTATTATAAGTGCCACTTTAAAAAGTCAATTGTCAATGTTTCTGCACCAGTTTTTAAGATGTTTTACACACAGGGCTGTTAGAAAGGCAATCTAGTTGCTCTGGATACAACAGACTTTATATTATACTTATTCCATTAAAGTAAAACAAAAGATCAGTTTAACAACATTTTAGGATAACTTTCATTCTGACAGACCAACTGTTTCTCTTCTATTGGATTGTTTTTACCTAGTTTCAGATAAAAAGGACGGAAATTGTGGCATATTGGGTTAAAATTTTAACCATG
Source organism: Ophioderma brevispina (assembly GCA_023653785.1). Lineage (NCBI taxonomy): Eukaryota > Metazoa > Echinodermata > Ophiuroidea > Amphilepidida > Ophiodermatidae > Ophioderma > Ophioderma brevispina. The sequence goes on along the minus strand of JAMKCH010007328.1, from coordinate 5,339 downwards.
GGTTGAACCATTGTGCTCCCTTTCAAAGTTTTATTGCGAATGCCAGTAAAAGGAACACTAAATTAGGAGAGGGGCAATTTTTTTTTTCAAAAGGGGACTTCGCCAAAATACAAAGGGGCCAAATTTGGTCCCCCCAAAATTAAAAAAGGGAGCACATCTGGCAAAAAGTGTGGACTGTTTTACCTACATCTTTTCGCTCGCAAAATCTATTTTTGGCCTTTTAGGGGTTATGGGACTTTTTGGAATGGGAAGCGTCAGCCCCCACACCGCCCCTCCCTGGTTACAAGCCTGATATTGTGCATTATTACAAATTTTTAACAGAGCAGACTGCAGATATGTAAAAACCTGGCATTAATTGGTTAATATATTTTGACCAAATTAGGTTGTATTGTTAATTTGTATTATTATCCAAAAGTGGTCTTTTTACTACCATATTTTCGCTTCGCAAATCTATTTGAGCCTTTTAGGGGGTATGGGGACTTTTTGGAATGGGACGCGTCAGCCCCCCACCGCCCCCATCCACTGTTACAAGCCTGAATTGTGCATATTATTTATTAAAAAATTTAAAACAGAGCAAGACGCAGATATGCAAAACCATGCGTTAATAAGTGGTTTATATATTTGACCAAATTTAGTGTAATTTGACCATATTATCCAAAGTTTTCAATTTTTGATTGTCACCAGTGATTAAAAAGTGAATAAAGGTTTAAATTGGCATTGAATTAATTGAAATTCCTGCCTTAATATTGAAACATATGCATACCAATACAATTGTCCTTGTTTTTTTACCACATTTTAAGTCATTTTTTTTAACCTTTTGGCCATTTCTGGGGTTACATCAAATTCTTCCAATCTACAGCTATGGGCAAATATAAAACTATATACTATTACATTTTAAGATTAAGATGGAATAGTAAAATACATCACCATTTGATTTTACCATATTTGTGTCAGTTTTGACCCCTTTTGGCCACAGATTCCCAACATTAAAATTCTTTTAATCTACAGCGATAAGTGGGGGATATTAAATAGAAATTTCCAAAGAAGTCAAAATAAATAATCAACCATTATATGATTTTTAACCCAAATTTGGGTCAATTTTTTTGACCCCTTTTTGAATTTATGGGGTCAAAAAATAACCCAGATTCCAACATTACAAATTTTCTTCAATCTACAGCTATATTATATAGTGGGGCAAATGAACTGTTTATTTCAAAAATTAAAATGGAATAAAATACATCACCATTCTATGATTTTTACCCATTATTGGGTCACTTTGACTCCTTTTGGGCCCTTTTGGGGTCAAAAATACACCCAGATTCCAAACAGTCAAATTTCTTCTTGAATCTCAGCAATATGATGGGAGGAGGGAAATAACACTATTCATTAATATGTGAAGTTGGAATCGCCATTCTATGATATTTACATTATTTGGGTCAATTTTTGGACCCCTTTTGGTGTGCTTTCTGGGGTCTAACTAACCCCCGATTCCAACATCTCAATTTTCTTGAAATCTATAGCTATATAGTGGGGAATTTTAATTTATAGTAGTAAACATTTCAAATGAAGTCGGAATAAATAAATCACCATTCTATGATTTTTACCTAATTTGGGGCAATTTTGACCTTTTTTTTGGACCCATAAGAAATATTGCCCACCACTTTGATTTCTACCATCCACCCAGGTGATGATCCACACCATATGTCCCTACAACCTGGTACCATTGGCATTTTTCTTACTCGACCCCTACCCTGAAACTCGAAACTAGGGCCCTTTTTCAAAGTGGCTGGATGTACTAAAAATGCTTAGAGGCAAACATGTGTACAGGCAACAGAGGTCAAACAGGGTGCTCGGGGCGCTAAAGGTTCGGATCGTGAATGTGATATGGGGATCAGAAGTCAGGCAGGCATTATACGGAACATAGGGCAAGCGCCATTACGATAACTCCCATTATCGAAACATTAGAAAATGGGTCTTTATATGTCCCATAATATACACACACGCAGGTGTTTTGCCATTCTCACAGTACGATGAGTCGATCTGGAACAAGCCTACCAGCTTGTGTAGAAAATGGTAATACGGAAAAACGTCTTCTTTAAACTTTACGTTTTGCTTCATTAAAACTAAAGGTGTTTCATTCCTTCCAATTTTGCTTTTTCAAATAGAGAGTTATAAAAACAAATTATCTTGAACAAATCAAAAATCCCGATTTTTCATCCACTTGGAGCAAAAATAAATTATCCAAATGATAATTATTAGATTTTAAAACTGATCAATGTTCAGTTGTGGTTATCCCGAAGCGGCCATCAGAAAGGTCTGAGATTTCAGCTGCGTCTCTAAAATACTTTTGATAATTTCTGCGGAAGGAATGATAAAACGACGTTAGACACGGCAGCTTGCAAACCCTAACGCCTGATAACTTCACCCATGTCCTGTTTCATGGTACTTCAGTGTTTGTTAACAGACTCTCCTCTTTCGCGTAACGTGAGATTGAGGAACAGCCAGGAATGTTTTTTCATGCCAATGCTCCAAATCATTTTGGTGTTTAAACCCACGTTTGTTCAAGTCACTTTAAACTATTTGTTACATGATATTTCATTTCAAGTTTCTTTTTAACTCATATAGAAAAAAAAAGCCACAAAATGGATTCTGGCTTATTCTGGCTTATTGTATTCAAAACAAGTCTGGTGCTTGCTAGCTCATTGAAATAGGCTGTCTTAGAAATATACTGAGGGAAATTAAGAAAGGATATGCCAATGTACTCTTTTTGGAGGTGGTAGAGTCACATGCAAATATTCTACCATTACCACATAAGTAGTGCGGAGTCTACTGTCTGTTCAATTAACTTAGAGATGTTTGGTTTTATTAATTACTAGCGGAAAGGCCCGCGCTTCGCGCGGGATCCGCCTAGGTGATTGAACGGGACGATCACTGAAATGAGAGGCGATCACTGAAAACAGAAGCGTTCACTAAAACAGAGTGATCATTGAAGAAGAAGTGACACTACACACTATGTTGAACACAGCTTCAACTACATCGGTGAAACACACACGCAGAGTGAATTGTGACAACTCATCAAACTCCCGTATAAATTAACCGTCACCCTGAAAGTTCTAGGACTCCCCGAGGACGAAATTCTGCATTCTAACATTGTTAATAACCTCTCAAATTTCTCGTAGTTTCCGTCATACGCATGTAAGCTCGTGTATTTACCATTTTCTAACCAAGGAGGAACCGTTTTTAAAAACTTTCGTATATTTTAATCTTTTTCTTTCCCAAAACTACTCCCCGTGTCCTTAGCCCGTGGGTCTGTCATAACATGAACCATAAGCGCAAAACATGACTTGTTATTGACCATTTTTAAAATGCATTTTAGGGTAAAATGCTGGTAAAGCAGTTGCCAGGATTTTTATCGTAATTTACCGTAAAATTTTACAGTTTACATTCATTTTACGTGTATTTTGCCGTTTTTAAAAACACTATTTTTATTGTGTGTTTACATATTTCACCGTAAATTTGGCATGGGAAATAACTGTAATTATTTTACGTTTTTCACCGTAAAAATACGGGCCAATCTTTCACAGTGTATGATTTGGTGGGATTCTGTCTCTTTGGCTCCCGTAGTTTCTTTTCCCTCTACTCTCTTCCCCCTCTCTTTGAAACCCCTTTTCTGTTTTTACTAGTTGCTTCCTTTCTGTCTTTGGCGTTCTCAAAATTTTCACCTCTACAAATTTAATGTATGTAATTTAATTCTATTAATCTCTCGACAATCTCTCCCTCTTTGTTCTCTCTTCTTTCTCCCTATCTCCTCTTTCTGCCTTCTCCCGTCTCTGTTTTTTTTCTCTCTCCTCTTACTCTTTACTGTCGATAATATTCCCGGCGGGGCCAACCACCTCTATCCCCTCTATATCCTCTTTTGGACTATTTCCCTTCATCTCTAATTCCCCTCTCTTTGAATTCCCTTTCTGGTTTGCGTTGAGATCCCCTTTTCGTTTTTACTCGTTTTGTTTTTAAGTATGTCTTTCTGGAGTCCTCCTTTTCTATATCCCTCAACATTTCCCCCTAAAAAAAAATTAAGTGTCATCTCATATATTCGTCTCTCTCGACCATCTCTCTCTCTCTCCCCAAATTTAATTTTCTGATGCATTCTGTTTCTTTCATTCCGTCTCTCCCCGACAATCTCCCTTCTTCTTCCCCTCTTCGTTTCTGTCCTCTTTCTGTATGAACAAATCTATCCCCTCCTACAAATTAATTTCCTCTGTACTGGATGTCTTATTCCTTTTCTGCTTGTAGGTGGACTATGAATCCGGCGGACAACAAAAAATTCTACACCGGTTTGTTTTGTACATTTCCCTCTATCTCTGGCGCATTCATCAGGGCGTACGGACGATCACCGAATCAATGCGCGCGACGTGACATGCACGACGCAGCGTTCACCGCGGCGCGCGGTCCTGTGCGATCAAAATAGAGTGCATAACATACCGGTCATTAGCAAATCAGCAAGTGTTTTTTTAAATAATGACGCACGACGCGCTGTAAAAAGCGAGGTTATGATTGGCGACGACTGCCGGTGAACATACCGGTGCGTTGGCAGATCAGCCAGTGTTTAAATTAAATTACGCACGGGCGCGCTGTGAAAGCCAAGTTATGATTGGAGAGACTGCGGTGCTACGCTGGAGGAAAAGGAGGACAGGAGGAACGTCATAAAATTCCCATCCGATGGCGCTACCCATGCACAGTTTGCGTTTCATATATAACGATTTAAAAATAATACGCACTTTCGAGAACAGTCACGAAAAGGAAGTTATGGTTATCTTTGAACCTTAACGTTATCGATATTGGACGAAACGAAAGAGATCAATTTAAACCTTCAAATCTAATGAACTCTGGAATTTAACCCTCGTTTTGAAAAAAAATGAGTGAATAGGTTGATACATTAGTAATTACGTTTTTCGGGACGGTTTTGTGTCGTCGTCGGAGGTGATTACTCTTAGTATATTCATCGAAAAGCGATCTTTTATGCTGGGATGGGCGGGGGTGGGTGATCGGACAAAATAATGATGTACCATTATCTCTCGTTTATTAAAGTCGATAGCTGCTCTGTGCATAAGTTTTTTTGTATAAATCTTTACATATGTTCACAATCAATGTGACCATGTTCTTGTTCACAAAGCAGCTATCTAATGTTCTTAGTCGCGAGTTATCATGGTTATTGAGAAGAAAGCGGATCAGACCGAGTATAGTGTTATTAGTCATTGATAGCAAGCGTGATTTCGGCAATGTGAATTAAAACGTAAAGAGAAATTAATCTCCTTTCCTGTTTTGTGTGAGCTCCTAGA
>JAMKCH010007327.1:0-30435 GCA_023653785.1 Ophioderma brevispina | reverse complement strand
GTGAGTTGGCTGATTTACTCAGCCTTGGGAGCAAGAAGATGATCTCAAGGTTCTCGGTGGTGAATACAGTCTTTGGAATTAGCTTCATAGATATAGGGCAGTGACATCCTGTGGATGGCCTATAATGGCGAGAAGTAGAATCTTAAAAACAGATCCAAACGCCAATTTTAGTTTGTAGAGATTGTGGTGATAGGTCTCGTCGACAGATTTTAAGGACAAGACGGGCAGCTACATTTTGAACTCGCTGAACCTTGGTCAATTCACATAAGAGAAAAAATGAAAAGCGGTTCACACATCAAAATGCAGCCAAAATCGAATTTTTTTATGATCGCAGCGATTGCTCCCTCCCAAAGGAAACTGCAATTTGGCTCGAAAAATAGGACCTAGTACATTACATTGCTGCAAAAACAATCAAAAGGTGACTCTATATGATTTATGGCAAAAGAAACTTTGGAATAGTGCACCCAAATGGTTTTTATACTAAATGCCCTGCCGATTTGATTTTATTCCATCCAAATATGCGCAACTGATACTTAGGCAATACATAAAATTGTGGGTAAAAATATTTTAACGTTAAAACATAGCGCGAAAACGAAATCCGGGTCCACGTGGACCCAACACTAAGTGTTTAAATTACTATTCTTCTTTAATTTTGCTCACTATCGCCGACATGCCTTTGTTCCATGTCTGTCGATAGGATGATCGCAATACCGGTTTACGCGATCCGGAAATGTGTAAGTCTGTCGGTGTCACAGACTTCGAAAGATATTATCTAAATTAGTACTGCGAACGAGAAATTAACGTTATCAGTCCGTCATAGCGAATGCATGCAAATGAAACTAAATCTCAATATCTCCGGAAAACGAAGGGGTTTCTATGTATTTTTTGCATCTGAGGGTCCGTTACTATGTTTTGTTTTGGATACGTATCGTAATTGGGGTTGAACCTATAGACTAGCGAAAAATTGAACGTTTTTGGTCGGGTACTACTTCGGTGCTCGCAAACACAGAAAGTTAACCCCCAATCGCTTCGGAGCCTTACCCTTTTTCCCACAATGCCTTTCGTATATCCAGTCTTGAGAATTTTTAAACGCTTCGCCAACTTTAATTCAATTGTTAGAAACGGATATACTCTTACCGGACCGGCCGGAATACCGGTGTAAGTTGCAAACCAACAAACCTTGCCTTCCGTGCATTCAATGAAGATACTGAAAAATTCATCAATTTGCAGAGAGTATAAGATCCATCAAAAAGCATCATCAGTAGCATCACGGGTCAACATTTCCCAAGATGAACAATCCTATGGCCTACGTAACGGTGTTATCACTGAATGAAATCACTGGCCAGCGACACAAATTTGAATTCACCATTTTTCACTCTCTTACCAAGCCTTACCAGAAATCTTACCACAAGTACCTATTCTGGGTTGTAACCAGGGGTGGGCCGGCGTCAGGGGGTGGCAAGGGAACGGCCGCCCCGTGAGATTTTCAAAATTCAGGAAAACAGCGGTTTCAAGCAATAAATTCCTTAAAAATTTAGGGGTTTTAACCTATATGAGTAAATCTTGTAAATATTTCGCCCTCCAGTGATTTTACCTGGCGTGCCGCCCCTGGTGGTAACCATCCCGCACACATTAACTTTAACTTTGACGGGCATACCTAAACCCGCTAATTTTCCGCTATATGAACATGCAGAAACAAACCTAGAAGCTTTTTCGTGAGCTGTTAGCATTTTGTGGCACTAATTCACTAGGGGTGGTTAACCCGTTTGGAAAACAAAAGGGTTTTCATAAGCAGCCAATGCAGTGGCGTAGCTAGGTGGGGGCAAAGGGGGGCAGAGTGCCCCCTCTGAAAAAAAATATTGAGGGGAAATCGGGAAATAAAACACGGATATTCATGTTAAATCAGCCCCTTTTCGGATTCTTTTGCCCTGCGACCGGGAAAGTTTTGCTTGTGAACGGGACATTTGTTGCATCTACCGGGAAATTGCCCCCTCGGAACCACCGGGCTGGCTACGCGCCTGAGCCAATGTTCTCCTAAATTACAGTCAATTTGCATTCTGGTCAGCTGTAGGAGTCTAAACTGCCAGTGACGTGTCAAACACCATGTAAACATGCTTTTATTTGAAATATCTTTAAAGACAATCTGAACACCAGATAAGATATAATATTGACGTTGATATCTGAGTATAATCGCTGTTAAGTCACTACAAACAGAAAATACAAAACAAAAAAAGCAAAAACGAAAACACCCTTATGTACTTCAATTTCTGAATTTCAGAAAAAAATCGGAGAGCACAATCTAAACTGCGGATAGTTAACGTTGAAGCCGGTTTTACAGTTTTATGATTATCAACTTCAGTGTGAGTGAATTAATAACCCTCATCCAGGCAATATGATTTCGTCCAGGGTGCACTGTTTTACGATGTTTTTATACAGGGTGACCCAATAAAAACTTTACCCAAAATGAAAGTGATATTTTTCCAATTTCTGTAATTTGATATCTGTGGATTTTATTTATCATAAAGAATGGGTAATCGAGCATCTTTCCTGAAAAAAAAAAATATTCATTTTGGTTGAGTGGTTTTCAGGATATGGTCCAATGAACAATGAGTCGGCAAAACAGACTTGTCCATGGGTATTTCATGATAGAATGATAAGTACACATCAATTGTTTTGGCAACCGGGCTTTTCAAATATGAAATCAAAGCATGCAGTTGTGCTAAATACACTGTTAAAAAATTTTCCGTAAATTTACGGAAATTTCTGGAAGCAGTATTTCCAGACATTTTTAGGGTAAATTTACAAAAATTTCTGTCAATTAACGGAACTTTGACAGTAATTTTACAGAAATTTGTCTCATATTATGGAAAAAATGTGTATTTTAACAGAATTTTTCCCGTAATTTAAAATTACGGAACCAAAAAAAAAGGCCGGAAATATTGCTACCAGATATTTTTGAAATATTTCCGTAAATTAACATTTTTTATGTTTTTTGTTTTTTATTTTTATTGTTTTCTAAAACAGATTTTTACGGAAACTCTGTTTTCTTAATTTACGGAATTTTTTAACAGTGTACCAGAGTTCTCTCTTGTGTCAGGGCGGGCTTTTCAAATCTAAAATCATACTGTAGCATGTAAGTATGCTTAAAGCCAGATATGTTTCTTGAACGAGAACTTTAAACATTATCATAGCAATGGCACGTCAATTTACGCCACAACAACGACCTTCCCGGTTAAGATTTACTCCCAAACTGGTAGCTATAAGTAGCAATTGCCAAACTGGTTCCCTGGAGTGAGAGTACCAACCAAGCCTGCTATCTGTAACATGAGAAAACTATTGAAGCAGAGGGAACTTTGGAAAATGTCAACAATGGACGAAGCGGACGGCCTAGGAGCGTCATAACATCTGCGAACATTCAAGCTGTAAGACAGGAGCTTCGCAACAAACCACGCGCAAGCATAATGAGAAACCGTGTCACAAATGTCTCCAAATCGTCATTTCAGTGCATCGTTAGTGATGACATCAATTGGCATCCACACAAAATTGTGAGACGCCATAATTTGGATGGAGGTGATCCTCACGGTAGGCTGGCGTTTTGCAATTAATCAACATTTGGAACCAGAGTTGCGGCGCATTTTTCAGCAGCAAAAAAAAATGGGGCAATTCATCGGGCCTGGTTTCTTCAAGACGGTGCACCAGCACACAGGTCTGTAATGGTTAGAAACTCTTTCCAAATCGGATCATTGGATTAGGGTATGCGGTGGAATGGCCCCTCGGTCACCGGATCTAACTCCGCTAGATTTTTTGACTATGGGGTGACGTAAAAGCTAGAGTTTACAATGAGGGTCCCCGAAACACATTACCGGAACTACGACGACGGATAAACGATGCATTTACCGCAATTAGGAGAACGCGTGTAACATCAAGAGCTGTTCAACACATGCACTCCAGGGCTACCAAGTGCATAGCAAATCAGGGAGGACATGTGGAAAATAGAAACTAAAGGTAAGACCGTTAAGATAAATTACTTTTGATGTTGCAATTGTGTTCAACCACGCCTAAGAAAAATTACTCTCCCTGGACAAGTCTGTTTTGCTGACTTATTGTTCAGTGGAGCATATCTTGAGAACCACTCAACCAAAATGAACAAAAAATTTCAGGTAAGATGCTCTATTACCCATTCTTTATCAAATTACAGAAAGTAGAAAAATATCACTTTCATTTGGGTAAAGTTTTTATCGAGTCACCCTGTATATATTTTCAGCGATATTGTAAGGTCACTGAGTTTCATTTACTTATACATAGCTATTTTACTACTAAGTGTACTAGCGCAAAGTAAATGTTTTACGAGCAAGTGTGTTATTTTGCACTATTAACAATCAAATATCAAAACAAGAATCCTAAAAAGAATTTACAAGAAAGGGAGTGGGGTCTGAGAGTGGGGTTAAAATTGCGAAAAACAGCATTACTATGATGAAATACTGTACCTTCTCCGATCGACTACTCCACCGCTTAGCCATCGAAACTAACCCATCTGACAAGAACTTTATAACTTCTTCATAGAACAATGGTATTCAGAAAAAAAAAAATTCCGTAAAGGCATAAATTTCGACTTAGGATACCTTTGTAAACTAAATAGATTTACAACCGCAATCTGAACTGGCAGCTATTTTTTCTTACATTGTGAGATGTGAAAATCAACCCCATATTGTCATGACGGATCTTGTCACTATACCTTTGCAGGTTGTATGATTAATTTCGAAGTTGTTTGTTACATAGTCCAAAATAGAGTAAGTATCGTTCACCCATACAAGAAAAACAATTAGTAGTAGTTATTTTTTTTTTTTTTTTTTGCAAATTAATCAAACAACCACGTTCCTCTTATTAAAGGTAGAAGAAAATAGTATAAGGAGCTTCATATATGTACATATTTAGTAACTAGTTGAGTGAAAGTAAACCTGCGGGATCGATCTACATACTTTTCTTCCGTTGGGCATTTCCCGGATATTATGTTATAAAAAGGGTGTATATTACGTATTTATGTATCCGGGAAAGGTTTTATACAAATGCAATGCATTCATTTAACCAAAAAACACTCCATCTTTAAGCGTATAAAGTCTCTATATTTGGACTACAATCAGGAACATTTTCATTTCACTTTATTTAAGATAATCTAGAAATAAAGGGATAAACAGCGATATTGCGAGAGAATCGAAAATATGGAAGTGCATTTGTTTAGCTTACAAATCAAAGATACGTATGTACAATTCCATATAACTACTTTAATGTTGCAATGAAAACACAAAATAGTGAAAAAATAAAGTATTTCAGGAAATTTGTTATACCGTCTCTCGCAAATAGACATGCGTCGATGGCGTCTCAGAACAGTTGATCAGCTTAACACCAGTTTACACCAGTACAGAATAAAAAAAAGATCAATAATGTATGTGTTTGAGGTCAACTATACAGGTTATGGTGGACAATATCACGCTTGTAAATCTGGGATATTCACAGGGAAAGTCGGAATTTCGATACGCACGTATAGAAATTACAGAATTAGATAAAAAGTAATGTTTTGTCTTTAATACACGGATTTCAAGCCAACCACTTGCAGGTTATGTTAGCACATCCATGCCAGTAACAAAAATACCAGTATAGAAATTTTGATGACTTCTCGGATCAGCAAATCGCTGCTTGTCCCTTTAAACCACAATAAACCACAACTATACCAAGGAATGCATCATATACATGATATAGATGTCGGGAGTCAAACGCACAGACAAAAGAAAATATGAATATATTGCATTGTGGGTATAGGCAGGGTGTAATCTGATACATCAAAATGATGTTTCTACTAGGGAAAGTGAGTTTTTAAACCATTTACACACCTATCATTTGATTGATGAGGTATCAGGTGGTAAAGGCGTATCACTTTAACACATTAATATCGTTTAATTTGAATTTCGGATGTAATTCCATATTCCCTTAGCGTCATATTCTACCACAGAGCTCTAACCGATGATATGTTGCCCCTACTAATACGAACTAGGTGTTGAAATACTGTATAGACCAGCCCTACGCAGGATTTATTGGGGTGCGGGATTCGAGAAAGTTTGAATTTTGTTTCGAAAAGTGGACTTTTTTGGTACAATGGACCTAACCCCTTAATTGTTCTTTTTGTGGGACTTTTTTACAAGTTTTCACAAAAAGTGGACTTTCTTGTCATATTTCTCTGAATATGGACCTTTTTATCAAAAACCAAGTCATCAAAAGTGGATCTTTTGCCCTTTTGTGGATTTTTTTTTGGGGGGTTGCTACGGGCCTGTGTATAGAGTGTCCCTACCTTTCTTCATTATATAATCACAACATTTTTGATGTGTGATAAGAAATTCTTAACAAAATATAATTCAAACCGGTAATCTCTTTCTGAATTCAAATACCACAGTGTACAACACTAGCTTCAGTTTGAATGCCATTTTATTCGAGTACTAAAATGTTTGATGTTTTTTTTGGATTTAAAACTATGAAATTGAGGAAAAAGAACATGTATTTGGTAGATCATAAATAAGGACAAAATTCGATTTTAATCTATATAAATCCTACAAAAATGTGAGGTTCAGGATGTTGATATATTTTAGGCAAGTGAATTCACTGATGGAAATGTTTCTGTTTGAATTAGCGTATATTAAACTACACAAAAGTCTACAATCAAGATCTTAACATATCCAGGGAAGGTAGTCACTTTCCGATAGCCTGGTTATTCTCCCAGGAGAGGGAAGCGTACAGTTGATGGAAACTCTAATCAGTTTTATAAATGCATTTAGTTTCTTCAATATCCCAGAGGGTTTCAATGTTGTTCGCATCTTAGAGTGGATGGAAAACCCACGACCAAATGGTCTGTATCTATATTACACAGTTATTGATATCCCCACTCCAATTTCCGAAAGAATAACCATTGCTGGGATGATGATTTAATAGCAATATTGACACCTCCCTTGTGGTCAATAATAATGAGGCAGTCATTCTGTATGAAAAATAGGGTATAAAAATCCAATTTAATCGGATGACGAATCTGTTTGCAGCCTATAAATTTTAGAAAACGCAATCATAAATCTATATAATAGTTTTAAGCAGTAAAAACATTGGATGCATAGGCTACCGTATATTGGTGGCTTTACAGTAACGTTACATATCAGCTGCCAGAAAGTTCAGTGAAGAATTTTGAAAAGTGGAATACCGATGTTTATCACTCCACACTCGTAAGTAAGGAGAGATTAACGTGAAGAATATTTTGTGTTAGTGAGCACCTTTGATAATAATTGTGCTTAAATGTCCACTTCCTTGTGATATAATGTATTTGTAACATTTCAAGTATTGATTCTAAACATAGTGGTATGAACAATACTCTGATTTTTAAAAGTTTTCCTTGTAAAACTGAAAGATTACATGGGCCCACCCAAAATTAAAAACATTACCGAGTGTTCCTAATTGCGTAAGAAATTAGAGCTCAGTTCATTTTGACTTAACAGTTGTAACATGTGCGTCAAAGGTTTTTCAACTCCAGATGTAACTTCAAATGTAAATAACAGCTGCTGTGCAAGTACACGGCAACTGTTGTTCCCATTTCATCTAGGTACTACATGTCACAGTGTTCCAACTCATGTGCAATTCTAGCAACGTAGAATGCATACTTTTTTTCAGATATAGCCGCAGTTCATGACGGTTGTAACGGGTGTTTCCATGAGGTGACACCCTTATGAATTCCGAAACCTTAACGGAATAAACCACATAACCGTGTGGTTTATTCCGTTAAAGTTTCCGAATTCATAAGGGTGTCAGAAAGAAGGGTGTCACCTTATGGAAACACCCGGTTGTAACAGTGTGTCAAATGCTACAACCGCTAACATTTCCTCCATGGACCCACTGTAGGGTAGTTTTCAGAAGATTAAGGATTTATCTCTTTACCAATAGACCGTATTCAATATGGCGTCAGCCACCAGACATGTTGGTGTACAAATTGCATACATTCCATGACTACAATACATTAAGCTGCCAATCGATCCATGTTTAGCGATTGCACAGGATCATTGACAGGTGAATGTATTGTAGTACTGGAATGCGTCTATCTTGTCCACCAACATGGCTGGCTATTGAATACGGTCTATAGAGAACATTGGGAGAAAAGCGATTAGTAGTTTACAAAAAACTTTTTAATCAGCTTGAAATCTTTAACCCAATGTTACATTTTAGGTACCTTTACAGCGTCCATATATCTGTATAGGTTACATATATTGATATACATAAACATTGGCGGTTTTATTATATTCTGTTTTACAATTAAAGGGGTATTTCGTGATCCACAGCCTCGTCCCGAACTTGCGTAAACAAAGATGAACCGTTAACACTGTAATCCATGTGTACCTAATCTTACGTGTAAATTCGGCCGTATCTGCAAGAAATTTGCAATTTTGTATTTTCTGTTCGTAAACCGACAGAAATTGTAGCACAGTGGTCTATGGGACCGTAGGAAACAAGCATTTGCTCATAACACAAATCCGCAAGATAGTCCTACACCAGACTGCCCCAGTGATTCAGTAGTTGAATTCTGCAGTGTAGCTACTGTCAGTAGGCTGGAGAAAATTTTTAAATTACATATTTATAATCATGGTAATCAAGGTTTATTTTAATCTCAAATCGAGTTTGGGGAACGGGCCCCTGGTCCTGGTAAAACGTGAAAAAAAATCCCAACTCGTAGAAAAAAATTGGTTCGAGCTTGTTATTTATCTGGATAACATGCACCTGGTATTTGAGACTACAATGTAAGCATATCTTAGTACCATTAATTATCCTCTGTTTGTTCACGCAATACGTAAAAATTCCTATAGTTGGGTGCCGTATCACGTGAGGCCGTTAACGAATTTATTAGAAGACATGCATTTTTGAAGTGGTAAGGCTAAATAAGATTAGATTTAAAAACACGATAACAACTGGATAATTATGTTCTAGACAAGGCCTGTCTTCACAGAGGCCTGAAAACTACAAATCAAAAAGTAGGGACTAATTGCATAGCAACATAAACTTAGTCATTATAGATCTTCTGTGCAATTTCTGATGCTGCCATTCCAAATACCCAATAGGAAAGTCCTACACAAGACTGCCCCAGTGATTCAGTAGTTGAATTCTGCAGTGTAGCTACTGTCAGTAGGCGGGAGAACATTTTTAAATTACCTATTTGAAAGACTGTCTTCCACCTTTGACGTCAATTTCAGCATTGAACCCTGACTTATTTTCAGTTCCATTGGTATTCCTTTACATTTCTGTATCATTTTTCTATTATCAATTTCACGTGAAACGTTTCACTCGCGTAGGTCAATCAGTTGTTTAGCTACGTTTTCGAGATTTCAGCATCCAAACCCGTCGATACGCATGCGTACCAGCGATGTGATGTCACATGTACATTTTCGGAGAGAATTCTGAGAAACCGGTAAGACCTTAATTGGCGTGACCTTGCCACAGGATGTTTCCAGATGTCTCTAGAAACAATGTCCTTTAAAGTATGTATTCGAGATACCGAATATCTTCCTTTAGTGGACATGGCAGCATCAGCGAGTTTGCAATTCGTTCCATCTTTTTTTTTCAGAATGATTAAGATTAAATCAATATTAGCATTTTTTTTTTTTAATTTTAAACAATTGCATTGGTAACTGGCTAGTAAACCATACCTGTGAATGGTTAAGCTCGAAACTGTCTGTGTCTCACAAACGAAGGGATCCCGATAATAATTCAACGGCTGCTGGAAAACGGCCTTCCAATGTGAAATAGCCGGGAATAGCGTCATGTACGTGTCTACGTCCATCCATTGTTTTATTGGTTCAGGTGGCACTATTTCATCATGGACGGACATAAACGTAGCATTTCCAGCTCTGCCGTTAAGTCCAATCTGGGATCCAAATTCTAATTACAAAATCGCTTAAGGGGGGTATGGGGTCTGCCTTTGGTAAAAAAAATGGTTCCATTTACGAAAATGAGATAATGCAATGGTTTAATTGTGTAGATTGTAATCAGAAAATGCTTTTTATTCGAACACAATCGGACATTCGGTTCCCGAGATATGGCTGATCAAAGTGAAGCAGTTTACGCGAAATTTGCAAAAACGCATAGTCTCCTATACTTTATCATGTGAAAAATGTAAATGGGTTATATTTAAGATATTTTAAAAGATATTATTTATATGCCATTTAACGCATTTATTTTGGCTAAGTCGAAGTAAATAAATACTCATATTATTTTGTCCATAATTTAAAGTAATTAAATGTTCTGGGTAAGTGATTTTTTATGTATTTTATTGTTTTCTCACCCTGCGATATTTAAGAAAATTATTTTAAACATTAATTACAGGACAATGGATACACGAATTCCATGATTCTTTCATTAATAATTATGATAATTCAGTATAAAATGAAATTTAAAAAAAAAATCCATATTTCACATCAAAAGCGCCCTCAATTTTGTCTAAATGTTTCGAGGTCTATAACTCGTTTCGTTAAAATACGCAAACAACCAAAACAAAAACGAACGTAACTAGAGAACGCTACATGCTATGAACATAAAATTTGGCACACATATTCAGCACATATAGGGCGAGTGAACCATGAAGCCCGATTTTCAAAATTGTGTTCCAAATTCAAATTACGCCATGAAATTGGTCGATTGCCGGTTGCCATGGCAACGGTATCAAAATCCGGCTTCATGCTTCACTGCGTATTTACCCCCTGCACATGCCACCCAAGTTTCGTCCCAGTAGCTTGTTTAGTTATTTAGTTACGTCCGTTCTAGTGTTTAGCCAATCAGAGGCCTTACGTGGTTACCATGGCAACCAGAGCAAAAATTTACATGAATTTTAAAACTTTGCTGAAATGGGACTACAATCTATGATGTGGAACAGGATATACACTATTTAGCGAAAATTAAGAAAAATCACTTCAAAGTTCACTGCTTCAGGACCCCATACCCCTCCCTTAACCCTCGTCTACGGGGGGGGGGGGGGGGGGGGTTGCCACCCCCCCCTTCAGGTTTTTTCCCTGCTTGCTAAACCCCCGTTTTGGGGCCAGAATATTTAATGTAATTGTCAATTGTCAACACATAGTGAAAAATTCAATTTTTCGCCAAATAGGTTAGGAAAATCCGATTTTCATGCGGTTTTTGACTCTACTTGATGGGAAATGAATAGTTTTATATAATGACAGCATTTTAGAGCTATAATAAGGAGTTTGGGTCATAAAAATGCGAAATATCAATTTTCCACCCTATATTCAGTATTTTCGTACTTTCCTCAACATTTGACGTCATGGTGACGTCATAATGGGGATGTGGTGTTTGTTGGTGTGTTTTGGTTACCAATGGAAAGCAGAAACTCTGAACCATCCTTTGGTACCAAATTTACTACAGGACTCGGGGTGTTAAGTAACGAAAAATAACAGGCGGTGGTAACCCCCCCCCCCTCGGGAGTTTTGTTACAAAAAATGGCTCAGGTAGACGAGGGTTAATTTACGATAAATACGCATTTTTTAGCATTCTCGTTCGCAGGTATAGTTTCCTAAAGAATCACCAACGTAACTGTGCCAAAATATCAATTTTGAAAATTGCGGGCGCTCTTCAAAAAATGTGCCATTATTGCTTTAAGGATGATTGGGGAAATGTTGTTGCTGTACTGTTTCCTATTAATGTCATATCGGTAAAACAACAAGGACCATCTATAAAATTCCGAAGTAATTCTGTACTTCTAAGTGCCGAGTAACGTTAATTACATTCTTTACGTTCGCTGTCATTTCTCAACATGGACATCTATAAAATTACGACACACACCACCGAGTAACAGTAATAACATGCTTCTCTTTCACTTGCATTTCCCCTAACACTTTTATACGTCGTACTTAACGGTATCATTTAATTCATGTCCAGTTGAGTGATGGGTTTAGCCGCTAGTGAGAAGATTATTATCGCCATCAATCACGCGTCTAACGTCCACTATTTTTGTTCGTCTGTAGCAGATGCTCCGTTGACTTTCAATTAAAATTCTCGTATAGGCTATAAGGCTATATAAATAAAAGATATGTAAGATATAAGATATGTTGAAATGGTTTGACAACAAATCACCGCTCCATTGTACCTGTCAAAATAATGTATAACATCACCAGAAACATATTATTGTTCTGCTTCAAAAAGACACAGTGGGTTAGCATTATCACGAGTGCTGGAGAGCACGTTTGGTCCAGTGGAAAAGGGCGGGACTGGTGATTATCAGATCGTTAAAATTGTGAGTTCGAGCCCCGCCGCGGCCAATGTGTTATGTCCCTGGGCAAGACACTTTATCTTGCTTGTCTCACTTCACCCAAGTTTAAATGGGGAGCTGTCAGGGGATAGTCATACTCTGCGCCGTTATAATTGGCTACCTAGTGACAGCTGAATAAACGTAAAGCGCTTTGAGACTTGGTATAGAGTGCTTTATATATACTTTTATTTATTTATTTATTTATTTATTTATTTATTTATTTATTATACTCCTCCTGAAATTACACCTTGTATCCCAGATCTTCTAGAAACACTGAAGCTTAAGCAATAGGATAGAATGGTGATATATTTTACTATAGTAGATTCTACCCATCGTATCACCTGTAGTCTTTGTGAAGGACGCATTAACCACCCCCCCCCCCCCAACGGATGATCCCAACGAAAATGATCTAAGGCTATTATGTAATTGTAAGTTCATCCTTTGCGTTTAGCAAAACAAAAATTGGAGGTACCACCTTCAGGTAGGTCAGGGTGGCCAGTCAAAGTCGGAAAGTACGAGGTTGGTTGCCACCTTCCTATACTTTACTGTGTACTTATGCTACTGTAAGTAAATACTGACAATATTTTTTTTCTTATTTTTAGAGTAATAACATGTGTATGCTTACTTTGGCACCCATCATTGTCAAAAATACCAATTTTGCTTGCATGAATGGCAAAATGGTCGAAAAACCCTTGATTTTGGCGATTTGCGTACCAATTTGATTAAAAATAAGCTCTCAGTTATGACGTCACTATGACGTCATATTGTTAAAACTTGATATGTGTGTACTTGATTTGAAGAAAGGCCATATGTAGCTACACACTGATACCAAACAAGATGATGTCTGTCGCTTAATTACGAAAACATCAGGGTGGTGGTAACCACCCCCCCCCCCCCCTTGGTCGTGAACGTAGTAGAAAACCCCTTGGTTGGACGAGGGTTAGGGTTCAAGGTCATCATGTGGTAAAGCTGACCCAGAGCTTCGATTTTGTTGAAACTGGTGTCAAATTGCTCATCTTGTCTTATTTTACAATATTTGGCCTTTGGTCGCGTAAATAGCATGAACAAACTTCTTCGAAACAATTACAAATGAAGAGCGCCGCTCATTACTTTCATTACTGAATGGTGACGTCATACTTGTGATACAGCTTGGGGAGGATTTTGGAAATTCTGCAATGTGTGTTTATGACGTTCGAGAGACTTCTTAGACCTTAGGTGGTCAAAATTATATGCGCTATGATAATGGGAAAGTCCAGGATGGTCTCGGCTATTGGAAGCTGAAAACAATGGTGAATGTTGGTGTTGTTTTTGTGTTAGTAAAGTTTGCGCCATGAGTCAACCCAGAAATTGGGCTTGAAAAAGTACTCCTAAATAATCGTATATTATGCGCGATATAATGTGACTAGTGAGATGTACTAATTTGTTTCGTGTCCACTGGTCAATCTGAACACCATTCTCATCTATTCATTTTGACATGAATGTTTACTACGCTGACATTGCAAATATGCATGGCTATTTTGCGGGCAGTGGTGGAACCAAGTTTGAATTGGGAAATGCAATAGGAGTATTGATTGCTGTCATAATTATATAAACGGAACTGTGTTTTAACTAAGAAGGGTCAGTTGCGGCGCGGTCAAGCATGTTTTGCATGACACGTAAAATGTACACACACAGAGATTTACTGCATTCGGTTGTGTGTACTGCAACGCGGTTCATTTTAAACTTCGGTGACTAGAATCGATTTACGCATACTTTTCTACAGCTTCAATAGAGTAGGTTTGTATGTGAATAGTGGGCAAAGTGCAATGTTCCACGTGGACTATGGGGGGGGGGCACCATAACTTGACCTCAAAATTGTATACAGAGCTGTTCACCAAAAAAATAAATGTATTTTCTGCTTCAGTATGACAGGAGCAATAATTTAACTCCAGCTTCATCAAAATCTGAGCATTGGAGATTTTTTTAAATTAAGGGTCAGAACCTAGACAAAGTATACATTGTTTTGATCCGTATAATGAGATAAATACATTGGTGTACATATATACTCGATTCGCGCTGATATAGGAGCTGGGGAAAAGTTTTGGGTCATATCCATTAGGTGAAATGGGGAAGAAACATTTTAATCCATCCAAGAACTCGGTTCGCTGCCTAACAATAGAAAGTGACTTGAAAGGAAAAGGGCCAAGTAAAAAAAAATTGTTGTTTACTGTACTTTTCTGAATTGAACGTTGTACAATGTTAATACAATTGATTATATATACAACATTCACATCACTTCACTGTTAAAAGGTGTTTAGGAATTAAACGCTCTTCCATATTTACTGCGAAAACGCTATACCTTTTAAGATTAAAAATGTTAAGAAATTTGATTGTTTAAGAGTATGGCATTAGAATGAAGGAATTAAAAATTATATTTAGAATTAAACATAGTAAGCATGGAAAAGTAATTCTTACTGAGCACTATACATGGTATGTTTATACTGTGTGAACCTTCTACTCTTTTCCTAAATGTACCCTGACAATGTAATTCACCGAATTCTTTTTGCGTTTTTTATGTCTAGGCCAATGTTTTCATTTCCAAACATTTTAATCCAACGTGCTTCAACTATTGAGAACTACGTTGGACTATCTATAAGTCGATATTGACTATTGTATTGGTCGTATTAGTAAGTAACGTATGAAAGTAATGACGAGGCCCGTATCACCTGTGTGGACAGCGAAAAACCATTGTTACCATATTCAGGATTCAATAGCGCACCTGCCATATAAATAGAGGAGGAGCAGAATATCATAGGGGCCTTATTTAAGGAGTTCGTTTGGACCCTCTACATCAATTCTAGGTAGGTAGTACTCTCAAATTGTGGTATCACTTTTTCAATAGGGGCCAATTTAAGTTTACACATGGGTCAAACTTTTAAAATGCCCCAATCATGTTGAAATGTATGCCATATTGTCCATCTAATCATAAGGATTCCAAAAATGTATAGTTTGTACCACCTACGACCATTGATGACCATTTGATTTTAAAATGGCTAAAATGTCAAAAAAGTTCAATTTCAATTTTTACAGGGGTCAACATTAAAAAGTTAATCTGATTATATTTTAAATGCTTGCAAGTTATTGCCTGAGGTTAGAGGACTCATAAAAGGTATAGTTTGTATTATGGTAAATGCTTACTTACGGAGATAAGGGTCAAAGAAGGTCAACACCAATTGGGTATGTTGACCTATGACCTATTTTGTCCCATATCATTGTAACTATGCATTGCAGATGGTAGAAACTATTCCTTATTTTGACTCATTAAGCTAGATGAAAACTTCTATCATTTTCAACAAAATTGGAGCAACTTCCGAATTTGACCCCTGTACAAATAGAAATTGACCTTTTTTACCATTTTAGCCATTTTTACCCTATAACTCCAAAACCATTGGTCATAGTTGGTACAAACTATACATTTTTTGAATCCTTATGACTAGACGGACAATATGGCATACATTTCAACATGATTGGAGCATTTTAAAAGTTTGACCCCTGTGTAAACTTAAATGGCCCCTATTGAAAAAGTGACACCACAATTTGAGAGTACTACCTACCTAGCGTCGATACAGAGGGTCCATACTAACTACCAAAGGTGTCAAAACCTTTTCTGTAGTGAGGGGTAAACGATGATGTTTGACCTGGGTCCTAGCTCCTCCACTAATAGGTAGTATTTCACATTTTAACGTATATTACTTTTACCAGTGACCCTTTATGGTTTGACCACTGCATATCGTATTGACCGTAGAGCACAAAGTATTAAGAACGCACGGACTAGGTGTGCTTCAAAGTTTAATAGCTGTGCGCCCCTCGCAAACAGTTCTTACCCGTAAAAAAGTACAGGTTGTCCCTATATCAGCGCGAATCGAGTATAAACACAATTTGATTTGATTTCAAATTTACCCCTGTACTAAATATATCCCCTTATATGACAATGTTCCTCACATTTCCCTGAGCATGGACCCATAAATTATGATTCAGCACCCTACAAACTATGGAAAAACATCTTCAAACCTTCTTCCGCAAACTTCGAGAATATGGTTCTCATTTAAAATTACCCCTACTACAAATTTACTCTCATAAGTTCATAATCAATGATGGTGAACTTACAATAACTTTAACCAGGTTCCAGTGATAATTAAAATAGGCTATGCCCGTCTGCTGTTAACAAACGGCATCTTTATTTTTAATATATATTGATATTGATTGATACGGTACACATGCAACACTGTGCTTTGAAATGCTATTGTAATACACAGCCTTTGGCAAGTCCCGTCAAGAAACCGAGATCACTCGCCATCAAATGCACGCGGCTATTCAGTATATTTTGTCAGATGGACTTTGAGCACCCCACCTTACAATATACCAACTTTACCATCACTATTTGATTACTAGACAGGACGGGACAAGATGGGACAAGACAGAACAAAACAGGACGAGACAAAACGAGAACATTGGCAATCTGGTCATTTAATAATTATTTTAACAAGATAAAGGGGGCAAGAGAACATGTCGAACATGATGAGCCAGAAATGACGAATAAGGAGGAAAGGAAGGTATTGCGATTATTGAGTGTTGAAAAAAAAAACATGTGCACTTTGGTCGGATTCGAACCGGCAACCTCACTATTACTAGCAAGTCGCCCTTGCCAATTGAGCTAACAAGCCATGGTTGGTAGGGCGATAGCTTTTTATCAACAGGTATTAAGTCCGAGAGGTGTCCATCGCTTTTCTAGCAGATAGCATGGGGATAGTATATTTTTACATATAGGAAATTCACACTGATTTGAAATGTTTTAACACTTAAATTAAAAAAAAACGCGTGTTTTTTTGTTTTTATTAATCTTTTGCTGGAGATGCCAGTGCACACAAGTGTTAAAAATAAAAAAAGGGGGGCTTAGCTTCGAACCGGCAACCTCCGTATTACTAGCATGGCGCTCTTGCCAAATAAGCTAACAAGTCATATTTGACAGAGGAGCGATAGATTCTAATCTATAGGTATATAGGTAAGTCCGAGAGGTGTCCGTCGCTTTCCTAGCGGATAGCATCAGAACGGTATATTTTTCATATAAGAAACTCACACTGATTTGAATTTTACTACTAAGTTCTCCATGCAGACAAGAATGTCTTTTTTTCTGGAAATGTCCAGTGCAAGCAAGTGCTGAAAAAAGGGCACTTGGTCAGATTCGAACCGGCAACCTCCGTATTGCTAGCACGGCGCTCATGCCAATTTAGCTAACAAGACACCGCACATATTTGTTTCAATACAATTAAAATGTGAAATTCATAGTTTCGGTGTGTTTTGTACAACAGAATATACATTTTTAGTCGATTTTAGTCATTATCATGTTTTGAGGAGTCCAAGTGTGTGAAAATATCGGATCCAAAACATGATAATGATAAAATTGGATGATTTACGCCCACTATTAATTGGTCTCACTATGAGTTTTAAAATATTGGGCTCGACTGCGTCTCGCTCAATATTTTTGTAACTCGTAGCTCAACCAATTAATTTGGGCCTAATCGATCCAATTTTATATCAGAATTGGTATTTTGGTCGCAATTTTGTTTTTTAAGTCGAGAATGGCTCAAAAGCTCATTTTAACGAAAATACAACAAAAAAAAACACTAATGAATATGTGAAAAGGTAAATGTAATTATGTTCTCCTATTATGAGCCAAATTTTATTGAAAAAATCCTTTGTGAAAGAAAAAAAAAATCAGTATTGGACCGTCATTTTGAATCGTCACAACCAACTTCCATTTGTTTTTCGTGTTATGTGGGGGTGTTGTTGTACCTCATCAATGCGCAGAGTTTTGGTAAAATATTCCAATAGCAAAGTGGTTTTCAGAGGGGTGCGCAAAAACACCTTATACACTTTTTACGACGGAAATATACATTTTAGCTGATATTTAGTCAGAAATAATACATTGGCCGCTATTTTGTTTTTAGGTTAAATATCAATGTGGCCCAAAAGTCGTTTAGTTTCAGTCAGTTTCAGACTGAAACTGAAACTGAGACTGAAAAGTCTTCTATAAAGAATATGGTTTGTGCAACACACTAGTGAATATGTGGCAGGGAAGTACCGGTCTATAAGCTGGGCTATATCATAGAGGGAAAATGCCTACTTCGAACAGATCAAATCAGAAGGAAACGTCGTGATGTTCTACCGTTTTGCCCGTAAGGCATTTTAGCCTTTGGAATTAACAGAGGTCGTTTACATTTTCCGTCATCAATTGACAAAATACATGAATGGTTGCACTGGGAATTTCATATGGCTGTTTTCAAGCAACATCACGATTCTACAACAGATAATGAGATTTGTGTGTCCATCAAACGTAGAGAACCCCGAATCGGACTTCATTACTGGTCTCAGGACATGTATTGAGTGTTCCACGGGACTAGTAAGCTGACCTTTTCAACGCATTTGCTTTAATCTGTTATCAATATAAAAACAAAAAAAATCGGCAACAACTTTTATCTTTAATCGGATACGATATAAGACACCTGTTATATGTGATATTTGTTTTTTCATATTCATATTTTCTCTGTATAACCACTTTGCCATTGGAATGTTTTACCACGGAGTGACCCTAGGTGTAACTTCATTGTCAATAAAGTGACCTTAAATTCCCATTAAAAACAAAATAAGTTCTGCCTAAATTTGCTAGGACATTTCTTTGCATAACATCACTTAGAACTGGATGTTTAGATTATTTTTAAGGTTTTGAAGAGAGGAAACATATCGCTCTGTCAAAAAAGTTCTTGCTTTTCAAAAGTCATTTAAGGTACCAAACCACACTACATATTTCCCAAAAAAAGTGGCACTTGCTGTATTTAAAGGGCTAAAGTCAACCAATTGGCAATTTGCAACGATTTCATTTCCTTTCATTTTTAGTCATTGCAGTCTGAAGTAAATAAGCTAAAAACATTAACGCATAGGCAAACAAACAAACAAGACAAATATGCAGTTAAAGAAACAACTAAACAATGAGATGTAAGCTTTATAGTTTACATTCATCAGTATCAAGTGAATTAATTTTTCTTTGCATATTGCACTTTTTTCATGAAAGAAAAATATAATATTTGGAATGCCTGCTATAAACCATATAAAATATCATATGGGTCTTTGTTTGATATTCCTTTCAAGCCAGTAAGATAAGCTCTTATTTGACATTTATTTCATTCCAATACGATACAGAAGATCTAAAAAGATACGCTTTGTTATAAATTAGAGTGCAAAATTATAGTGGTCCGATATCTGCCTTTAGGCATCTGAAATGCCTGAAGCAACATGAATACACTTGACATAAGAGCACATTTCCTTCCCATCATAAAGGGACAAAATAGATATTGCTGTTTTATTCTATATCATGTCTGTGGCATGACTAGTTGTATTCTGTATTCTTCCAAGGTCCTAGACTATCATTAGAGAGACAATTGAAGAAATTCTGTTGAAATTGAAAAAAAAATAGTGCCACTTTATTTATTATTTTTTGTGGACAATGAGCGTTACTTTTAGCCCTTTTCATAACGGGTGCCTCTACACGGGTATGTTGTTTTATGTGCACTTCGATTGTGAAGCCTTGTATAATGCATGCCCTATAGCAAGGTCTCATCAGAAAATTGTGATAACATGACATCGGCACATTTGCAATTGTATAGCGGCCAGCCTTTGCGATAAACCCCTTGAAGCTATTATTTTTCACACTCTGGCGTTACATAAACTAATAATACTGACACAACTTTGGATATTGGATGTCAAAATCAAATGTCAAAGTGAGTGATAATCCAAATGACTCGCTTTCTTTGTTTTTCTTGGTTCTATAATCATACATAATAACTCCTTTATGGCGTGATGTTTCAATGTCGCCCGATGACCTGTTTTATTTCCCCAATACGTGTTATGAAGAAAATAACAAAATATGAGATACACTGTTACCACTTCAGCTTTATTAGCGTGTCTGTCAAAGCAACACGAGGAGGATCAACCTATGAAAACCATAACGCAATGTTGTTTAGTGGCCATGATATTGTATACACCTATCCGGAAATATTTTACATATTGCGTAGGAACAAGCATTGAGTGAAGGAAGATATTACCATTTCGTTGACATTTCACGTTTTACAATCTAATAACAAATAATACAAGCAGAGCTCGGTAATGTAAATATGAACAGAACTAGTTTTCGTTATTACAAAATGTGATCTATAAAATTTACGTTGGCTTTGCGTTTTATAAATGGAGTTATAATAGTGTTTCAAGGCTATGTAAAGATGCGTTGAATCAATGGTAATAACGACACATATTAGATTTTCAAGCGAGACACTCACAAATCATAATTTAATTATATATTAAAACTTATTCAACTGTTCCACCGTCATGAAGAACAATTTCACAATGCAAGAGATGAGTTAGACGGGTTCTTTTAAATAACGTTCTGAAAATCGCGATGTAATTAAACATCGCGGTCTCTAAAAATGTGCCTTTAACACCTTTTGCGAAATCACGACAAGTATGACGACAATACAATCGTTTAACAAGTACATCGGATATCGGACCAACATGCGACAAACTATCTCACAGAGGATTTGTACGCGTCATCAGATCGCGATTTATTCGCAAATGACAAATGTTTCAGGACTATAGCAGCCTCCTTGTACTCGAGTCTCACGTCGTGAGCATATAGCACCCTCGCTCGAAAAGTTTCTATTGGGTCAATTCAGCAGAAAGCTTTAAAGATGCTTATGTCACGCACAAAGCCCTGAATGCTATGGCACCAGAATTCATTCCAAATCTTGAACAACTTATGTATCTGTGAACTTTCTGATGGATCATCATCGAACATTGCTGATTTTCACCATCTTCATCTATACGGTGACAGAACATTTGCTTATGCTGTGGCTGCTAGTTTGCGTTTGTTGTGATGATCTTCAAAGTGCATTCGTTCGTGCGTTCTCTTATGCTAATATGTAGACACAGCAAAAAATAATTAACCCCCTAGTGAGAGTAAAGATAGCACATGACCCCAAGAAAATGCCAAGAAACCTTCTGTTGCAATTGTCTTTTGGTAGTGGGGTACATGTCCTATTTTGATCCTACTACCCTGCAAACAACCTCTCCAAATGTCCTATGATAGGATATTATCAAAGTCCATTGCCTTAGGTAAATATTAATGGAGTTAGGGAAACTATGTGGGAAGACTGAATTCAAGAACGACGGAGGGCAAAGCAAAAAAGAGGAATTTCATCCTATCATCCACCTCAAAGACATTACCACAAGGGTTCGGGAATGTAGATGTTACCCGTCCTCTAGTAATTAGAAAAGCTTGGTGTTGGGTTCGTCAGGACAATGCCCATAATTGAACATGTGAATGTGCACCATAAGTCTGTTCACTGTCTAACCTTTGCAATATTTACCTGATCAGCCGTTTGATCACATTCGAGAGTTGTCCAGATTCGTCTGACACTGATTTTATCTCGGCATTTGACTATGCCAATTAACTATTGTATGAAATGTAAGCCAGAGATCGGAGTAAAATTCAGATTTTTGTAGAATAGAGCAGACAGGTTGGTGTTCAGATCAACGTGTGTGATTAAGCCTAAACTTCTAACATACAAGGGTATTTCGGACAATTGCCATATAAAAAACGGGAATCTTTTCCAACACTAATAGCTTGGGAAAAATGCATGGGAAGGGAAAAAGTCCTGGATGTAGTGATTGCGTCCGCGTCAAGCGACGAAGTCATATGTGCACGAAATCACTTGCCATGCCTCCGACATCTTCGTAGCATGGTATTCCCGGTGAATGGCTTGGGACCCGAAAGGACGTTTTCTCCTACACTCTCGGCGGTTATTCCTCACTCTATCCTCGGACATAGACTGCCTAGAAACAAATAGGGACATTTGGTTCGAGAACATTTGTCTGCCGAATTTGTAGACCACCCCATTCGCTGGTTACTCTCACGAGCCAAGAATGCTTGACCTCCTTTCCTCTATGTGGACGGCCGTTATCATCCTGTCTTGTTTACGATGCTCTGTTTTTCTTATTTTCCCTGTATACCACTTGCACATTTGTAAATATCTTAAAGTGCAAGTTTCACCAGGGGCGGCAAGGGTTCAATGTGCGAAGCACCAAGCCAGAACCATGCGGGGTAAATTATGTTCCCAGTCTAAAGCTAGTCCGTTGTCGATTAGACTATTCAGTCTTGATATCATATAAATCACTATATTTCAGTCTCTGTTCAAGGATGTGCAATAAAGCCCTCTCATCTTCTTACGCTGTCCTGTAATGGGAGATTGAGCACTCTGTTCGAGCACTCTCTGCCAAGGGGCTTAGCCTACGGAACGCGCCTCGCGAAGAAATTATACATCACAAGAAAACTTTCTTGTTGAAATAGACAAAACCCGTGATTACATTAGAACAAGGCAGTCATGACCGTCAACCGGCCAGAGCAAGACCGCAGACAACTGTGGTGGTGAGAGTGTCACGAAAGTCAATGTGCAATCGTGTCACAACATGTGTGTTGGATACAAGCTGATATCGTCCTTGCAATGACAATTAGGAAGGTCCAATTATGTATTAATATGTTTTTCTATCTGACCATCATCATCTAAAGTAATGAAATTCAATTACTCGAAGGTAAATAGGTATCATATTTGGACACGTATAGATAGAAGATATAACGGGAGAAATTCAGCGAGAAGAGGATGGTGATGAAGAAGTGGCAGCAGATTAAAAAAATACACCTTTTTTTTTTTAATGTTAATCATTTCATACCGCAATTAACCCAAATTAATGAAAGGCGAACACACTTGTGTCTACTTAACTTCTACTAACCTGACATAGTGGGTTTGTAGTCGCGTTTCAAAAGGATATTTATTTTTCAGTGTGTCAGGTCACACTCTTCCTCCTACGGTAAAAAAATGTGACACATGTCTTCGAGCCCAATTATAGAAAGTGGTGAAATAGGTTGTTACACCCCTGCACGTGTCGCTTCTCCAAACGCGTCCTGTGTTGTTATTTTTCCACATTCTTTCATTATATTGTTTATTGTTATTCAATATGATCTTTTGACGCAAAATAATATTACCAAAATTTTTAAATTAATGTAATCATGCATACGAGCACATGATGGTGCGCTTACATAATACAATTCGAATAATCCGATAAAAAATAAAAAAGGATACCAATACAAATATCTCGTACGTAATGTCCGTCGTATCTCACAGTCAGCTCGACGCTCTCCGTGGCAAAACAGCTCAAGAACCATTGTGGAATTTCTGGGTATACAGTACACAAATCTGGACTGTCAGGAAAACGGACATGCATTTGTACCAAATCACCGAAGATATTCCGACAACTGGCAATGCCACACATACGGCTTAACTTTGTCATTCTAACAGCTACATTTACAACCTTCATCACGGATTACAATACATCACGGGATCCTAATAATGGCCATACAACTTGATAGAGTCCTGATCGTGGATGTCTGTGGGGGAAGAGTGCCATTCCGTACTCGGTATGTCCATTTCAATAACTTATCGTGATGTGAAGTCAGGAATCCTAAAGGGTATATGAATTAGTTCTGGAGGAGGGGCTATGTAAGAAAAAATTACGTGACTCAAGCAGATAACGTGAAAATGATATAAAACAACATGTATTACATTTATGTAGTGGTTTTTGTTGTTGTTGTGTAGTAGCAGTAGTAGGAGTAGTAGTAGTAGTTGTTGTAGTCGTAGTAGTAGTAGTAGTAGTAGCACTTGTGCTAATGCATATGTTAAAGGGACACCTCTCAAAAGAGTGGATTGTAGTTACGAATTCACCGAGGCGAAAGCCCCGAGTGATTTCGAACATACGAATCCACTCTTTGAGAGGTTTCCCTGACTAACCATTGCTCAAAATTGAAAATCACTGTCAGTGACAAACTCATCAATCCTTTGAAAACCTTGTGATATTACTAATCCATGAGAGTCTGAAAGAGTTGAAAGCTGTTAATTGGAACGATAAGATTATATCGATCTCTTTTCGAGTCCACACATCAGTACTGTGGAGATGATACTTTGCTTACATGCACATGTGCGTGTTTGATGTCTCAGGGACACATTCAGGGAAATGATGGATACAAGGTAAAGCATAGTTTCGAAAGCTCTTGCAGGGAGGAACGGATGTTTGGGAAAATTAGGCAACAATGTCACACCCAGATATCAGCCAACTGCCGAATCACAGACACTTGGGGATGACTATTGACCGACAGACGAAAGTCTTATACCAGAGTTTATCGGGACAAGATTTAATTAATTGTATTAATTCCACGGGATATGCACTTGGATTGACATTTACAACCAAAGTTTCGGATGCACTTGCCATGTTATGCAGGGGGAATGATTAGGAGTTAAAAACACTGTAAAAACTATGGAGTAAAAAAGGGGATTGTTCTCTTAAAAAGAGTACACTTTTACTCGAAATGGAGTAAGTTTCACTCCATTTGAGTACAATTTACTCCATTTGAGTGAAAGTTACTCTTTTTTAGAGAGCAATCCCATTGTCTCCATATTTTTACAGTGGAATATATAAGGCAAAACGGTATTTATCCAATATAACGCAGATATAAAGCTACTTCTACTTCTATTGGGATATGCCACAGAATCATGGGTTGGGACACACCGTGCAGAATCATACACATTGGAAACTATTGAACGAGCGACTAATGTTTGTGCTCGATCCACAAATCATTGGTAATGCTTGTGGTGGTGTCAGGATTTGTTCAGTAGTGTGCTTATCCGGGGGCCGCGTGTATCCAGATACGGACCCTCCTAACATGGCCCGCTATTTGAGGCTGGGGGGATTGGGACAGTCAGGGGTACCCCATACTCATTAGAATTTATATACAGGACAAGATTTAATTTTGGAAATGTACTATTCCCCGGAGTATGCCAAGGATTACACACTTTACATGTCCAGAGTGCAGTCTAGAAGGTGCGTGAAATTGTTTCATTTATACCAAAAAAAAATTGTCAGGGGCGGGTAGGGGCCAACTCAACATATATGACATACGGGGACGTGTCGTAATATCGGTCTCATTTTCAACCTTCTGGTATATGAAAGAAACCTTTTTTCATGACCCAATTTTTAGGATAGTAATAGGTCCCTTTTTAAAAAAATCTTATAAAAATTTGTGGAAAATGAACTGAGTCAATGTCCTAACTCTTGAAGCCAAACTTTGCTAATAACGTGAATTTTTGAGGAAAATGGCATTTAATGTTAAATTTGGCCATTAAATCTACATTTCTTGTATTAGCTAAGCTTTTTCAGCAAAAATTGGTATTAGATTAGGTCATGATTTGCAGCTCTCGGAGGCACGCACTACCCAAGCAAATTTGAGACCCCCGTGGAAAGGTCTCGGTTGCACGCTCGCAACATTTAAAATTGCGAGTTAGACATTGCATTTTGATAGGTTTGAGTGTTTTATCGACAGTTTAAAAAATGAGCCAAAAGGTAAATAACGATAAAAAACAAGTACAGGTAGCACATGATTTTTTTTTTACTAAAAAAATACAATGACGCTGAGGGTTTCGGCAAAAGCTGAGAATAAACCTTTTTTTTTGGCCTATCTATTACAAGATGAAATGTTCAATATAGTGCTTTGTTCGTGTCAGAATAGTCAATATGGGTAATTTTACCTCAAGCAACCCTACGTTTTGTGACCCCTCTTGCCTTCCCCTAAAACTTGTATGAAAAAAAACCCTATGGGACACGTGTAAAATATAGATGAACGTTCCCCAGCCCAATGGTTTTGTTTTGAACATCACATTAGGACCGTAAAATAGGCCTAATCCATAATCATAGGGTAATACAAAAATGATTGAAAAAATATTAACAATAATAATCACTCGATTGACAACATCCGAGGCCATGTAAAACTGCATTAAAACTCTAAATGATACCTTTAACACGTATGGCCCTAAACAAACCGAACTTTTACATGATACCTTTAAAGTGAAAACAAGAAGTAATCCGCATTTTAAGAAAATTATAATTCGATAAATTCCATCTGTAGTAAATGAAATTCAAGCATTAGGCCTAAAATGTTAATAATTATTACAGTAGAAAATTTGAAAGATTGAAATAAGTTATAAAATAAAAAAAATCCAAAAATTATACTTATATTTTAAGGCCAAAACAAAGAGACCGAAGGAAAGGTATGTTGTACATTTTGAAAATACCTGACAAAGATTGCAGGCCTGAACTAAGTGAAGGAAATTATGCAAACATGAAATAGATAAACCATAGATATAAGACCGAAAGTAGGTGTGAAATTTTAAAAATCAACATGTTTAACACTGAGTGCATTATAGGTTAAAAAAACAAACAAGTTTTTTTTTTTTTAAAATATTAAAAGTACAACAAATATTCAGATACACAAAAAATAACTCTCTGTATCCCAGTCGTTTATTTTCACATGATTTGTTTATTAATTTTGTAGACCCATCTTATATTCGTTCACCCGTAAATACTACAACATGGTCAACGCTATGTACAAAATCGTGAGATCAATTGCTACGAATCTTCTGTTATACATGTTAATTTGTGGGTTAAATTCCCCGAGTTTCGTAAGATACGAATCCACACTTGGACTGTCAAGATTCGTAGATACGAATCTACACTTAGACATGATAACAGAAGCTTTCGTAGAAAGTAGACCACGGTTTAGTAAATAGAGTGACGTCACTGCAATGGTTTAAGGTCGTCGTAGCAGTCATAAAAGCAACAAAACAAAACAAGGAACCAGATCAAAAACTACACAAATCTACAACACAAACAAAACATGGCCTACTCTTAATTATGCGTAAAAAGGTCGTTACCCGATGTAGGTTGTGTTTCTTCATTTTGGTGTAATCCGTGCCGGGACTAACAAAACAACATGACCCAAGCTCCCACGTAAGAAAGCCCACATAAAATCACAGCTACCCACAACCCATCTTTATCCTCGCAGTACCCACATCAGCTACCCAATTTGCCTCAGTAGGTCTAAAGAACGTCTGTAACCACGATTCTAGTTATTCTGCATGCATTCAGTGGCATTTACCCGCACAAAAGCGTTCGATTACATCACCACTCCGTACACTAAGTTTTAATTTGAGACAAACAAGAATGATGTGTGTCAACGAACGAAAGTTGACCAGGTTCGGATCATTGCCGAATGATTGTTTGTTATTTGTACGAATGATCAGGATAGATAAATATATGATGGTGTTTTGAAGGAGTTCCGTCAGAGAACGTTCGTATGCGGTCGACACATTAAAATTGCCGTATTCTTACAACAAAGCAATAGATTGGATAAAATGACGATAAGCAATTTATGTGCAGCGCTGAAATTCTAGACAGGGATTGCTACGCACAGGCAGGCCCGTACGCAGGGGGTGCGGGGGGGCGCCGCACCCCACCCCCGCCCAAATTCCACAAAAGGTGTAAAAGGTCCACTTTTGCTGATTTTTTTTAAAAGAACGTCAAAAATTTAGGAAAAATGTTGACAAGAAACCCCGTTTTGGTGGATAATAAAAAAATGTTAACAACGGTCCGAAAAAAGACCATTTTAGGGGGTTAGGTCCACTTTTATCAAAAAAGGTCCACTTTTTGGAAAAAAAAGGTCCACGGCCCTGCCACCAGGACTCTACCAAAACAACCTCTTTGGCTACATTTGGATGTTAACAAATGCTTTTATGCACTTGGCAAATTGCAAGATGGCGTCCAAATGGTTAAAATCATAGAAAATAGTGTGTAGTATCGAAAAGATTTGTGAAATTGTTTCTAATCAATTAGTTATTGATTCCACGTTATTGGATTTTCTCCAACTTTCAAAACCCAGATGGCGTCCCAATTGGCTGCCAGAATGGGTAAAATATCAAATGGTGTATAACATCCAAAAGATGTTCAATTGGGACAAACGTATTCATGGATTTTGTTCTAATCATTGGTGAGTAATTTTCCTTACTTCCTTTACTAAAAATTTTTCCCAGTGAAAAAAAAAAATCCAAAAAAAGGTGAAAATTGGAAGATAATCATTGGAATTTTCCTTTCACAATATGTAAGTCCTAATAATTGTTGTCAATTTTAAAGAATCCCAGATTGAGTCCAAGATGGTAGAAGCATAAATAATTGATTAAATACTAATGTCCTGTCAATTAGTGCTAAATATTGGTAGTGGCATTTTGTTATAAGTTCCATCAATTAATGATGACAGCCAAAAGGACGTATAAGGAAGTCCAAAATAGAAATGTTATTATTACGACTATTATCCGGTTATTTTAGTGTAGTTGCTGTTACTTTAAGTTTGCCCGGGGTGACTTTGCTCCGGTGCTATTAATGCCAAAAGCTTTCGTAAAAAAAGCTTCTGTGGTTATTTAGCGAAAAAATGTGAAGGTAGCACATTCACTGGGGTTAAGGTCCGGGGTTAAGGTGTGCCGTCAAAGTCGAAGGGTAAGGCTGTGGTTGCCACCCAAGGATATTTTATGGTACAATTTTGAAATACTATCGTGCACAGTATGGCTCTAAAGCTCTGTGTTTATATACAATTTCATCATTTAGAGCTACAAACCGCATGAAAGCCCGACATTCCTACCTTTTAGTGCGAAATGTGATTTTTGTGGAAAAATGCCAATTTTGCCCACTCGCGGACTTGATGACGTCATTGTGACACCACACTAGATATGTTGGTACTTATTTTTTGTATCAATGGAAAGAAGAGGACTATAGTTATCCACTGGTATCAAAATCATAAGCATCGGGTGCTTTATAATGATTTTTCGGGGTTTACCCCGTGATAAATCAAAATGCCAGGGTTAATTAACCATATAATTCCATTTTGGAATATTTGACAAAAGGGAAATAGTTCCAAAATTACATTGTATATAGCGATTTCCCACTGTTTATCAAAGTATACTACAAAACGTTCTTTATTTCAGAAATTACACTTCATACAATTACCAATACTTCGGCATGGAATTCCATCTAGGAATATCAGGTAAAAGCAAAAATTGCACTAAAATAGACCAAATTTAAAAGTTGCTGTGGTCACCCACATAGTGCCACATACACATGTCACACGCGCACATACATGTATCACAAGTTCTAAGTTCCCCCAACATTATCCTTAATTTATGAAATAGAAACGCATGATTTCAACAAAATCCCAAATGCAAATGACAGAGGATGCTCTTCTGTGCATCTTATGAGAAAATTATAGAAATCCAATTACGCATACCAACACGAACCTCATTTGAATGAAAAAAGGTGTCAATAAAAAAAGTTGTAGTAAATAGCATTACTCCATTGTACTGGTTTGATCATGCTTTAGAAGGTAGAAATGCCAATCAATTTGGTATCAAATCTAAAATTAATAGGATTACACAGCTGACGTTATTACTACTACTAAATCAGCAATTTTTGCCTACTCACTGAGAAATCTTCACCTCCAACCAGGAAAATGTGCCTGCAAACCGTGAATTTTCCCCCTCTGACAGGTGACCCCTATTATGCCCGTTTTTTTTTCCCCACAAGATGGGCAAAAGAGCGTCCCCTGTCATTTACATTTGGAATTGTGTTGAAATTGTGTATCTGTGTTTCAATAATTAAGGATAATGTTGGGTGAAAGTTAGAACTTGTGATATCGGTATATAGTCCCCGTTTCGAGCTCATTCGACAGGAACAAACAAATAGTAACAATTTGCTTCAAGGAAATGCTTCAAAATTCAACCGCCGCTTGTGTGACGGTCTATAGTGGTTTCTCTGACACTTGAGTGCTTTTCCACATAATTTGCAAACAAAATAGATGACAGTGATTGCGTTCTTATAGGATGTTGCTGCAGCTTGTCGACATAAATCACATTACGTTTATTGCGATAATTATTAGTAAAAAATGCAGTCTTTATGTACCTGATCAGAGAAAACAATCCAATTTTGGTTGATAATCAAATACATTTAATTAATCTTTGTATTATTTACTTTTGAAATTGATTTTTGCTATTGGGCAGTTCTATAAATCAATTATTTCTAATCTATAACTT